>PVIC010006199.1:45026-55184 GCA_004025085.1 Thryonomys swinderianus | reverse complement strand
GGTCAGAGCATACAGAAGTAGTAATAGAAGTTTAAATAAATCCCCTGATAAATCAGGCTTTCAGAATTTAAAGGATTGTACTTCAACCCAGATCTTCCCTCAAATCTCTGGAACAATTGAATCTCTAGAATGACTGACAAGCCGCTGCACTACCTCACAGGCTCTCCATAGGCTGGCCCGTCCCAGAATTCCCTCTGATCTTAATACATGGGACACAGTACATATTTGAGATCCCCTAATGATTTGGCAGGAGGGTGAAGGTCAAGCTAGAAGATGCATGTTCATGTGGTCTCATTGAGAGCATCGGAAACCTCCTGGTTTTTGTTTTTAATATTTTATTTTCTACCTCTGTTACGACCAGGAGGAGGAATGGCCACAAGGAGTTGTTTAGAAACAAATGGTCAAAAGGGAGTGTCCTCTCATTTCCACTGTTTCTAACTGTACTGCTACTGACACAAACTCATGTTGTCCAAAATATCAACAGTGAATAGTTTAAAAACCTGCCCTAAAGTTGTAAATATTCCTTGAGGTGTTCTGGAGGCATCTAAGAAATGAATATCATCATCTCCAAATCTTCATAGGAGCAGGTCTAAACATTGTCCAGCTCCTGGAGATAGATTTCACAATGTCACTCTCATTTGCAAAAATAAATGAAAAGTTTAAAATAAACACAAACGCTTTATATTTGGAACATACTATAAAGATAAGGTCAATCATTGTCACTTGCTAGGGGCTGAGAATCAAAGTAGGCAGAAGAGAAGAAAAGGAAATGGAAAAATTCAATGAGTTCATGTAACTTGCTGCTGGTACCCGGAAGCAGTTGGTTGACTAATCAGGAGCAGGTCACATTTCATGACTGGTTGAGAATGAATGTTTATTTTCTTCTGTCGGCCCTAAAGAAGAAGCAAAGGGAAAATCAGACCGTCTGTCATTCTTTTTTTTTTTTTTTGCTTTTTTTTTTTTTGCTTTTTTGAGACAGGGTCTCGCTTTTGTAGTTCAGGCTGGCCCTGAGCTCACTATGGAGCCCAGGCAAGCCGCTGTGAACTCAGCAATCCTCCTGTCTCGGCCTCCCGAGTGCTGGGATTACAGGCGTGAGCCACCACGCCCAGCATTATATGTGGTAACCGGGATCGATCTCAGGTCCTTACGCTTGCGAGGCAGGCGCCAGAACCACTGAGCTAACCCTCCGGCCCCGTCTGTCATTCTTAATACATTTACCATTTGAAGATGAGGATTATACAAATCATAATTGTTTGGTTTCTGGACTCTACATTGTACTTTGACTTCTGGGATTGGTTATCTTAGTTGGCCTCGAAGGCTAATGGATGCAGGTTGTAAGTAAGAATTCTACTTTCTACTAGAGTGGCTATCATCAATTTGCATATTCAGCCTTTCACACTCTTCATGGACATACGTGCAGAGAGGATGGACTTCATCTCTGTAATATGTAAATATAAGAATGAAATGTAAATATAAGAAAGTCCACTATTATTAGACCTCTACAGCCATGCGAAGGAAGCAGGAGTTGAAATGAGAAATTATACAGATAAAGGCCTAAGAAAGAGAGAGATGAGACAATCTATCGTCAGTAATCTGAAAAGTTTAAAAGAGAGAATAACATTTTGATAATTCTGTGCTGATTTACTAATCTGTTCCTTTTCATCTAATTCTTAATCGTGCAGTTTTTGCTGGAACTAGACGTATGTTCCTGTTTTGTTTCCCTGCTGACTTTAAGTCAGTATATTTTTCCTGGAGGAAGTTTTCATTGCCTTTCTGCACCCTATATTATTAGGAAGATATTTACCGGCAAAGCCCAGAACAACTGAAGAAGACTAAACACTCTGGTGAATGGAAAAATTAAAACAGTGTCTAATTGCACAGCAGCAAGTGAAGAATGTTTTAACTTAACCTGGGATATCAGTTCTTCTGAATAACAGATAACTTTTTCCTTTTTCTGTCTCTTTCAGTCCCCTTAATGATGGTGAGTCCCCGACCTCTTAGCACTAATGCCCTACATTAAATCCCTCCAGTATGATATATAGAGAAAAATTTCTTGTATTTTTAGGATTCCCATTCATATGCCTACAGGCCCTGCTTTGGGGTAATGCTAAGATTTTAAAAAGAAGACATTAATTTTACTTAATATTAATAAAATGTATTCATGTCTTTTTTTTAGTACAACAGCTTATTTGGGGAGAAAAGATGAAAGAGGACCAACCATGACTGTGGGGTGGTAAGGTGTTCAGAGCTGAAAAACCTTCCTGTCTAATTTTTATACTCATGATTGAACTCAGTCCTGTCGGTTCTCAAACTAGCCAAGTATGGCAGATTTTTGAGTCTTCATGTCTTCTTCTGTGATGAAGAAATAGATGTCCCATTGCAGGATTTCCAAGTAACTATGTTTGTTCAGAAGAACAATTAACAGTATTCACTTAACTAATTTGGAAAACAAAAAGTTGCCTTTTTATTATTTTGGAAATGTTCTTCAATGGTAAACCAAAACTACTCCAAGAATCAAAGGAACTGTTTTGTCGTATCAGTGCAGAGCTAGAATTCTACCTGAAAATAAACCCTACGCTCCTTATAAAGAGATGTAGTGTGCTCTTTATTTTTTTCATTCAATGTTCCAATGTAAACATGTGATTTGACAGGTTTTTGGCTTGTTTGTCTGTTTGATTTTGTACCAGGAATCAAACTCAGAACCTTGACCTTGCAAGGCAAGTGCCAGAACCATTGAGCTAAATCCCTGGCCCATATTAAGTGTATAATGAAAGAAAAATACTTCTCTCTTTCTCTTCCCATTTTTCTTCTTTATACAGACTATTTAAGTTTTCTTGATTTTAAGTACATAAATATATCATTCAGATTTAAGTTCTAGTAAGATTGAAAAGAGTATGAAGAGAGCCTAGATTGGGAAAATTTATAGCAATATTCCCATTAAAATAATCCAGTCCATGCCTATATTTTCTTACAAATAAAGCTGATATGACAGTAAAAGAAAAAAAAATACTCATTTCTTTCTTTCTGTTTTTTTAGACAGGGTCTCACTTTGTAGTCCAGGCTGGCCCTGAGCTCACTATGTAGCCCAGGCAAGCCTCGAACTCAGAAATCCTCCTGTCTCTGCCTCCCCACACTGTGGTATGTGGTATTGATTGCTGGTGGGTGTGAGTCACCACTCAGGATCTTGTGCTTGGGAGGCAGGCGCTAGAACCACTGAGCTAAATCTCCAGCCCCAAATACTCATTTCTTTTCAAACTATCAACTTCAGAAAAGCAGTAATCCTTTGCTAATTTCTTCCATAAGAGCAAGAATTCATTGTAAAGAATCACATTCACAGAGAATGTAAGCTCCATGAAATGCCAGTCAAAAACTGGTTAGCATTCTGAGTATGTCAGGTTTTCAATGTTGAAAAAAGGGCCTTTGCTTATAGGATATGGAAACAATACACAAACGAAATAGATTCTTGAGCGATCTAATCTTATAGCCTCTAATTCTTTGTGATATTGGTATTCCCTTTCAGATTATTTGAAAGTAGCAATATGAATTAAGACAATATAGATAACATATAGGATTTTTTTTTTTTTTTTTTTTTTTTGCTTTTTGGAGACAGGGTCTCGCTTAGTAGTTCAGACTGTCCCTGAGCTCACTATGGTGCCCAGGCAAGCCTGCATATAGGATTTTGAGGAATAGGTCCAGGCTGCTTTAGTATAAATGTATCCCACATCAGATAGATTCTACTGCAAAGCAAACACCCTTCAAATGAATCATAATAAATCCATAGGACATTTAGACAAAGGGTCAGCCAATTATGTGTCTTGGACCCGATATGTCCTGCAACCAATTTTAATGCAACCTAACATAGGAAGGTTTTTACCTTTTTAAAAAGGATTTTTTACTTCTCAGACTCTTTTTAGAAAAACAAAATTGTGCTTCCCTCTGACTTGTACCATTCTAGATTTGCTTTGACTTCTTTTTTTTTTTTTTTTTTTTGGTCCTATCACACCATTATAGTCAGTTAGCTTCCTTTGCTTCTGAGGAATAGTGTCTGTTGCCTAGAATTGTGGGTACAAGTTGGCCACGTTCAGTTATTTCCCAAGAAGTAACCTGAGCTTGTTCTTGTGGGGCTGAGCAGAGCACTAAGAGGAAGTGGAGACACGTGAGACCTGTGTAGTCCTGATCTGGAGGCGTCCGATGACATCTTCTCCGTGGATTACAGGCCACCTGTGTCAGGAGAATAGAGGAGCAGAGAGGAGCAGAACTAAGGGCTTTGAGAGAAGTGGATTTTGTGACCGTAATGAGGGAGAAGAAAGCCTCACCTTCCTGTGCTGCTTCCCTTTGATCCATCAGTTCACCAGTTTTCATTTTCTACCTTGGTATCGTTCGGTCCTTTCTGCTCTCTTGACACAGATTCCAGCTGTTCTATCGAGGGAAACAGGAGCTCACCTAATGCTGCTAGAGAAACCAGAAAAGTAGTCTTTGGTCTGGCAAATGCAGGTTAACAAGTGAAGAACAAGGTGAATTTCAGGCCGTATGTCCTGTCACAGGATAAAACTTGCCAATTCATTTTGGAGAGCCATAGTCCAAGCCTGCGCTTGGCTCTGTGTGTGTCTGCACCCTGCGAATGTCAACAGGAGATGGTTCCACAGAAATCATTTGATCTCTCCTCATTTCAGCTTCTATTCTTAGCCCATCTCACTGGAGCTTGCTAGGTGGCAAGGAGCGTCTTGTGTCTACCACACACCTCGAAAATGAGTGTGAATAAAATGTCTAACATGCAGGACTAACCAGGCCTTTTACAGTGAAAGCAAATTAGAAATACGCAGAGATGACAGCTATGTACTTAAGGATGTGTTTTGTGTATTTAAGGAGACTAAGCTTTATTTTGTGTCTCCCTAGAGACTGCAGTAAATGACAAAAGAATGTTTTCCTATACCTCTTGTGTATTTTACCCATTATTTTAGAAGAATTACACATCTCTACCTTCTCAGTGGTAAACTTGGTTAGAGAAAATATTTGTTTTCATAACTTTTCTCAATGGAAACCTAAACACTGTTATAAACTTTAAATAAACCTTTCTCAATTCATGCATCAGTACATCAGTATTTAAAAGGAAGCAATACCTGGGGAGGTTAATAAAACAGTACAAAGATATGCTAAACATTTCTAAAAGTATCCCTTTATAATGAAAACTGTAAAATTTACTAGATGGTTACTTAGGCATAGTTGCATGTAATTAAAACATACTGTAAGTTCTGTTATGAGGTTCAGCTACTGAAACATTTAATATGTTCAGGCAAATAAAGTTTATCTAATGAGTGTAGGTTTTCCATATTTCAACTTCTGCTGAAAGAGTTCCAATCCATTTGTCTTTGCTTTTCTCTATTCTTATTCATTCCCATTCCAAAGGACATGTTACTATGTATTGTTTCCAAAAATAGTACTAAACAAGTAACAACATAGCACGAGTATTTATTTAATAAATTGTGTTTCTTCAAGAAACATGTAATGGACCCTAATTCTATTTATTCACCACAATCTCACTGGCTGGGTGAGGGAAAAAGAAGTGTCTGACTTAATTGTTTGTCTATCCAAAAAAGCTCAATACTTGTTCCCTCCAGTTTGCCCCTATCTCCAGTAGTGAATCAGGGATCTTACACTGAACTCATTCTCATGTTTTAATGGACTGTTTTCATTTCCTGCATGCTTTATATGGTTCCATGTCACTTCAGGTGAGTATTGTGAGCTCAGTGCTAGGATTTGAATTTTTAAAGCATAGCTGGATAAAAACTGAAATAAGCACTCTCTGTTTTAATGGTCCTTTTCTACATCTCCCAAATGAATTAAAAATACATGTGTTGCTTCTGGGAGGATTAAAAGATAACATTTGTGAACTGGGTGTGGTGATGTACACCTGTGATAGCAGTCCTCTGGGAGGCTGAGAGAGGAGGATCACATTGGAGATCAGCCTGGACAATTTAGTGACTCTATCTTCACAACCAGTGAGTGTGTGTGGGGGGGCGGTGGAATGGGGATATAGCTCAATGCAAAGGTCCTGGGTTCGATGCTAACATCAGTAAATAATACAAAATATAAAATTTGCATTGAGCTACATCCCCATGCCACCCCACCCCACCCACTGGTTTTGTGAGCATGCTACTTCATATTTGTAAATCCGTATGAAGAGAAATCATCCTACTATCATCACTTTCACAGGGGTCACTACTACTTCACAGGGGTCATGCTACTTCATATTTGTAAACCCGTATGAAGGGAAATCATCCTACAATCATCACTTTCACAAGGGTCACCAAGACTCAGATGCTGTTAGTACACTGCTAACAGAAGCTGAATATATGAATATCTTGATACAATATGAGGGAATAACCTCCCTAGAGTGCTGTCTTTTTGGTAGCTTCTCTGGAGTTTTATTGTAATATTAAAACATATTATTTGTACAAATTAACGGGATTTGCTCTCATACATTTGTATATACATATATGTATGTATACATATATGCACACAAATATATATATATACATATATGTATGCAAATGTATGCAAACATGTGCACATATACAAATTTGTGTATACATACGTAAGCATATGAGGATGCTCACAGATAAGGCTGATGACAGGGAGCTTGCAGAAGGCACTGGGAGTTGGCAGAGGACAACCCCGTACAGCAACCCATTCTCGGCTTTGAGAATTGAGACAAGCTCTTCTGCAAAAGAGGGGAGAGGAAGATGAGGCTTGCTGAGATGAAAGCAGGAGTCCAATTGTAAGAGTGAAGGAGCAAGGTTTTCGGAAGGATGGGAAAGTCGTCCCTAAATCCTGCACTGTCACCACTAGCAATACGATCTCATTTCTCTTGATGGTAATTTTCATTTCAGCTCAGTCAAGACACTGTACCTGATCAGTTCCAGATCCTTGCATGCGGGCAGTTTTTGGGACTCTGAACTTACATGGTCAAGTCTAAAATGATTTATGATAAGCAAAGCTCAAAGAATGAGGTGTTGATTGTCTAATCTGATATGTGTTCAGTATTGTTTTGTGATGATTTATCTGGCAAGAAGAAAAAGCAGTGAATCTCTGTGTATGTGTACAAGTGACATTATCAAAACTTCCCTATCAAGCACTTGCTTTCCTATTTCCCAGTGCAGATACCCATCTCATTCATCATACAACTCTTCACTCTAGATTAAATTACATCAATGGGGATATTGCTACTAAAGTGTGAGAAAAGTAGAGATGACATAAAATGATGTTTACCCGAGGAAGCAAATATTTTATGAGGCACGTGACTGTAGTCGTTAGTTTTCACATGGTCAGAACATAAAGGAGGAGATGGTTTATTTGGCTCACAATTTCAGAGGTATCAGTCCATGGTTGGTTTGTTCAAACAGAGAAATCCTGAAGGAAGTTTGTGGTGGTCCAAAGCTGTTAAATTCATGGCTGCTACAAAGCAGAGAACAAGAGGATAGAGCCCCAGAGGTATGCTCCCTAGGAACAAGCTAGTAACCCTCCTCCCCCACCTGGCCCTGGCCCTACAGAGCACGTGGAGCTGTAACATCACTAGATTAATCCGCCAATGGCTACCCTGCTCCATGGTACGGTCACATCTCCAGGAACTGCTTGATCCAGTCAAGTTAATAAACTATCAACTCACACAGTGTCTTTTGAGGAAAAATTTAAGGACATATAGTGGTTTAATGGAGACATTTTTTGGTATTTCTCCATAATGGGAGAAAATACATGAGGTTATGAATTTTAAAAGTTTCTAAAAAATGATTAAGAGCCAGATCACAGATTAATCTAGAGGAATTCTTTTGCCTCTCTTCTTTTTTCCTTCTCTTCTTTTTTTATTTGTTCATTTGTTTTGGTTTTCTTTTAATCTACAAAGAACCTTATTCTCTGAAGTGGAGCTATTTATCTAAGGACACATTACTCCCAGTTTAGAAGGCCCATGAACTCTACATCAAACAATTGATTTATTAATATGTGACAAAGGGAAGTCAAATCTTATCTCCAGTTTGATGCTCTGAAAGATAATTCCATTACTAGTGCTATGACTGTCACTAGAGTTTAGAATATTACTAAGTTTAGAATATTACTATAACTATAACCAGTTATAGTTTTCCAGAAAATTTTGAGGAGTGTTATTTAAAAAAAGAATGGACAAAAATTGGATGTAAGCACAGTAAAAACGACTTGCCTATCTGCTACTATTTTATATATAGAACCCAACAAACTTTACTGTAATAATTTATTCTCCACTAGTTAGTCATTTGAGAGACTTTGTTGTGATTTCATGGTGGCAATTTATAAGATCCTAAGACTGTAGAGAGTTGAATGTATTTTCTTTTCGGTTCCCACTTGTGAAAAGTTGGCTTAAAGAGAAGGTTGGTTGCTTTTGTTAAATAACCTGTTGCATATTATTAATTGTTTTCTTCTTTCACTAGTGGACTGCTGGCTGGATAGAAAAAAACTTCTGACTGTTGTTTCTAGTATAAGATTTATTGCCAAATATCAATCATTGCCTTCAATGGTAGGTTGTTGAACTATTCTCTAAGCTTCATTCTCTCCTATTAAATATGCCAACACTTCCAATTCTATTACCAGTGCTATAAATCCAAGTCTATTTTTAGTTTCTCTTCAGCTTTATTTCTCACAGAAACACATGTATTAAGAAAAAAGAGATACAATTACATTGTATATCTAGATAAAGTAAACTGGTGATTGTCTTAATTGCTCAGCTTAGTTCTACACCATTTTATTGCCCATCTAGAATGTTACTCACAAGTAATTTTCTCAAACATGTTTTCTATCCTTCAATAGCTAGTACTATGCTTCTAAGCTTCTGTTTTCTAATTTGGATGAATGAGTGAACTTGGCTGAGGGGATGCATTGTCAAAGCTGATTTATGTTGTTGTCAATCCAAACTGCTTAGCTCTGCAGCTGAAATTATCCTTACATGCCCATTGTTCAGAGTTCAGAAAAACACCTTCTGTTCTATTGTTCAGCTATAGTCGGGATACAGATTTTTCTACGCTTCTGTTGTTCTTTTTCCTGTGCATTAAGCCTTCCTACAATAATGGCTAACTCTATTGTGCAGGTTTTAAAAACTCAGACAAAAAGAGAGCATTTTTATAAGTGGGTAACAATGGACAGGACGTGTTAAAAGAGTATCAAATGCCTAAATAATGCAAACTATTTTTATTTTCTTTGTAAATTTTTAATTATTGTTTTATTAATCTTTGCAGTGTATAAAGTTTACATCTGTCTTGGCGAGTAGGTGCCCCTGGGTAACATGGCTTGTTCTTTTTTATTCTTCTTCTGTTATTATTCTTACCTCATACTTATGACCTAAAATGTCACCTGCAGAGAGAGAGAGAGAGAGAGAGAGAGAGAGAGAGAGAGGAGAGAGAGAGATTGAGAGTCAAAAACACTCTGAGATAAATATACATTTCAGGAAAAGAAAGATAGTGTGATTGTTTTTCCCACAAATGGTGTTACCCTCATAAGGGGGACTCTAGAGGATTTTGTATATCACAAAAAGCTCACTACACTGTTGGCCCTTAGAGAGGAAATTGAAAATATATGTCCAGCAGTCTCCATGCCCATGCTTGCCCAAACACAAGTTCACCAAACTAATAAGATGTCTGGAAGCTAATGATCACCACTTTGAGCACCTCGTAATTGTAGAGGCCAAAGGTAACTTGTGCTAACCTTATGATGTCTCAATAAATTTAGTATTAAAGTACTTATATGAGGTTACTTTTTTGGGCAGGCTCTTTATACATATCATGCTCAACTTGTTATCTTTGTGAAGCCTTGAGTAGCTATTTAGAGCAGATTTTTCTGTATATATTTTTCTCTGCATCAACAAGATTCTAAATGGGAAAGCAACAATATATTAAATTATAATAATGGTTTTGGGTTTATTTATAAATGGATTATAGAAGTTAAAAGAAGAACACAACCCAAAGATCTTGGAAAGCTCTCCACTCCTTGGTCTAAGTGACAGCAGCAGTCACTGGATTGTGCAATTAGAGAGCTACCCAGAGAAAGCACCCTCAAGAGAGAAAGAGTGGCTGGTGATGAGAAGACACAGTCACGCCAAAGTAGTGTCTCAGGCAGGAAACCAGGAATACATACATA
>PVIC010006199.1:0-44926 GCA_004025085.1 Thryonomys swinderianus | reverse complement strand
GTGTGGTGCCACTGAGCTCAACCCCCAGTGCATAAGCCAACTTCTAAGCTCAAAGGAAAGATGGGACTGGGAGAGGGTAGGCAAACAAATGGCACATGCTGCATAGTGTGAATGGTATCATATGTATCTATCTAAACTGATTACTGAATTTAAATCAATCTAAAAATTCTAGTCACATGCTGTGTAAAGTATTTTTTATTGATGATGTCTGGGAAAGGGTATGTGACCAAGGTGTTCCCTGAGGAAAAGCAGGAAGACTGTCATGAGAGTCCTCTCCTTACCATGGCTCATCTCAACATAGTTTCTTTTCAGTCACATATTTACACCTTGTTCACTGTCTATAACATTTCTGCTTCTTTCTCCCTGGACCTTTAATATAATCAGGACTCCAGGGGTAGATACATCCTTTGGGTCTCTGGAGCACAACCTTATTTTGTTGTTGTTCCAGCGTATGCCATGATTTAATTCTCATTTTTCCATTCCCCCTACCCACCCCACAACCTCCCCAATACATAAGCTTTGTTTTCCTTTTTTTCATCACCATCACATTTTTTTCTGTACCCCTTATTACTCACCCCTCCACCACATTTCCGTTGGAATATTTTCTATGTCACAGTATCCATCATACATTTTAGACTTCATTAACATCTTCAGCTTCTCATACAAGAGCACAGTCTTATTTATAATAGTACATTCTTATATTGATTACACTATTGTTAATTTTAGACTTGAAAATTTTTCCCAAATAAGAGCTCTTTGGCTGGTTTATTAGAAGTCTTTATTGTCAGAAGAGTAGCTTCAATGTCAACTATCTCAGTTGGTCCCCAAATAATCAAAGGAGAAAGACTCTTACATTCTTTCTCTGTTTTTGAAAAGTATGTTTGTGTAAGATGGTATGCACATTATATTCATCAGATTAAGACATTGAAAAGACCTAGGTTTGAGTTCTTTGCTTCTTACCATTTTAGCCTTACTTTTTATTATCTATAACGAATACAACTCTGTAGGTTTCACCAGTGAGATGCTTTAACAATTACTCCAGGTTATTTTCTCATGTCCAGTTAATTTATATTTTAAAATTATGTCAGAGTTGATGCAGAAGTAATTGTTGAAGCTTCCTAAAGGAGTATTACATTTTGTCATGGGTACATTTTAATCCCTTCTGTCATATTAGACATCAGCAAGAGCCACAATCATTAGTTTTTGTGAAATTTCCAAGTTGCAAAACCTTTTACAATACTTTATGTCATTCATTTCTCACAACACTGTCATGAGATAGGCAGTTTCATCCCCATCTCAGAAGGGGTGAAGCCAAGACCAACAAATACAATTTTCAAGAACATGGTCTTCTGTCCTAGGTTCTGTACTCTTGGTCTCTGTACTGCCATATTGGGATCTCTAATATCTGCTACTTTATGGTGAATCCATCAAATTATTTAAAAATCAGTGCAGACCTTGCTTCGATGTACCGAATTTTCTCCTTGGTACTACTTAAATCTTGAAAACCGGATCATTTATAACAAAGAGAGAGGTCAAACACAGGCGACCTGTCTGCTCTGTGATATCAACAGCTACTGAACAGGAATGCTTTATCATCAGCCTCAGTCATATTCACATCCATCATATGACACTTGTTTTGGATGGAGGGTAGCTAAGACGCTTTGAATTTATTTCTACCAAGGCAGAAGTAAGAGGAAAAAGAACCAAAGTCGAGGGAGACAAAGAAGAACAAAGAGGAGAAAGATAGGAGGAGAAAGAAGGATGAGAAGAAGAGGAAGAAGAACAGAGAAGAAGCAGGATAGGGAATCTTAGAATTATAGAGTATATGGACTTTAATAGGCATATTAGTCGCTTTTCTGTGGACTTAAAAAATGCTTGTGGTTGAATTCTTCTTAAGGAAAAGAGGTTTATTTAGCTTATAGTTTTGAAGCCTACGTGTCAAACAGCATGGTGTCAGTTTTGGAGAGTGTCCTTCTAATTGTACTGTATATGCCCAAGACATCATGGCAAGACAGGAAGCCAGACTGAGATCAGAGAGGAGCTAGACTTTGACTTTTCTAAGTGACCTCTCAGAGCTTCAGTTATGGTCCCATGAGAACTATCTCAAGTTCTTAAAGTGACTTTAATGACCTATTCACTTTCCTTTAGACTTCACTTTTTAAAGTTTTCACATCTCTCAAAACCACCACACTGAAGACCAAGTTCTCAGAACATGAATCCTCGGGGTAAATACTACACCACTGCGAGAGGTCCACCTAAACCCTTCTTTTCCAAATGAAGCCAGCTTATCCTGAGTGATCATTTCTATTCTTCTTATTATTTGATATTAAGAATCATAAACTCTCAAGTCCTTTCATGATTAGGTATGTTAGAGATTTGCTGTACTAATAAGAAAAAGGAATCCATGAACCTAAAATCAGGATCTCTCTTTTTATCCATAATTGTAGTGGCATCTTCAATAATTTTTTACTTAGCAAAGTCTATACTTCTGAAGTAGGATTTTGTACTTGAAAAAGTTAGGTCACAATTCAATGTAGGACATTTTATTAGCCATTTAAAAACATTAAATACAAGGAATCACTCGGAGTTGCAGATTATACAGAATCTTTTCTTTATATTTTCTAATAGAAATCAAACTACAGACATGTAAAATTTTTTTCTCTTTTATAGTCAGTTTTCAAGTTTCTTAATAAAATGCAGTTCATTAGCAAATTTCAGTGAAGTCATTTTTTTTTTTTTGAGACAGGGTCTCGCTTTGTAGTTCAGGCTGGCCCTCAGCTCACTATGTAGCCCAGGCAAGCCTCGAACTCAGCAATCCTCCTGCCTCTGCCTCCCAAGTGCTGGGATGACAGGCGTGAGTCACCACGCCTGGCCAGTGAAGTCATTTTTTGAACCCCCCCCCCCCACATATGTGCTAAGGACCAAGAAAAAAATCACAGCAATGAATTAATTACTCTAATATCTCTCCTAGTCACATTCTTTCAAGAACAAGAGTCTTTTTCACTTTGTTTTTAAGAACAGCCAATCAAAATACAGAGACAAGTATTCTAAAAACTTTTTTCTCTCCATTTTATATAATTAGTTTAAATATCTAGGGAGAAAAATGAAGGAGAAGCAATCAGAGGAAGAATTAATTACTCTATTAATATTGTTTTCTCTCAATTTCATTTTTTCACAGTTCTGGAAGAGGCCCTCAAGAGGTCATCATGCTATAGATCTGCCACCTGCTAGGGATGCTTCAAAATCCTGCAGACAGGTGGATAGACTCCTAATATGTGAGTTCAGTTATCTAGGCTGCTTTTTCTTTATCTCTCTTTTCATTATTTCTTTTTCTAGACCTCTAGGCTGTAATTACCCAGAAGAATGCAAATGTGTGTGTATGTATGACTTTTCCAATATATTAATGATAATATGCTGTGCCAAAAGTATAATTCAGTAACAGTATTTCTTTTTTGAAAAGTAAAACATCTTAAGAAATCTTTCATTTTGAAGATAGGAGTGAAGATATAAGTGAAATATTGCAAAGTGAGTTATGAAAGAATTCAGGAAATACTCCAAAGAGTAGAAAAGACCAGAGAGACACATACAGAATACTGCCTTCTTCCTATTATTGGTCATAAATTACTTTTTGAATAATGACATTACTGAGTTTTTTTTTAGTTCCCAGTATCTTATGACCTTTTAACATTCCCTTTACATAATTTATAGAACTAAAAGTAAACCATTGTTCAAAATAAAATTTACCATAGCAGCTATTCTAACTGAGGTGTGATGATAACTCATTATGTTTAGATTGGCATATCTTTTATGGTTTGTTATATTAGTATTTTTCATTAACTTTATATGTCTTCTTTTCTAAAATGTCTGTTCAGTTCATTTACCTGTTTTTAATTTAGGTTTTTCTGTTGTTGTTTACACTGAATTTTGCTTCTTATATATTTTGATTGGTAACCATTTGACTGATGATGAATATTTTGTGGGCATTTTCTGCCAGTCTATACATTTTTCTAGGACTCTGTTGTAGACTGTTATGCTGTGCAGAAGCTTGATGTTTTTAAATAATTTCAAATTGTCTAGTTTTTCTTTATTTGGCTGTTCTATTGGAGGTATATATTTTAAAAATTGCCTTTCCCAACATCTTTGTTTCTTATATTTTCTTCTAATCATTTCACAGTTTGATGTCTTACATATAGCTCCTTGATTAATTATGAATAGATTTTTGCATAAAGTCAATGTAAATAAAGATAAGAGTATAATGTGCTGGCATAGATGCAGAGAAATAATTTTTTTTTTGGTGGTACCAGGGATTGAACTTGGCCCTTATGGTTCCAAGGTAGGTGCGGTACCACTTGAGCTAAATCCCTGGTGCTAGAGAAAGAAATTTATATAAGACTATAGTTTGAAATGTAAATTAGTAGAGCTATTACCACAATAGTATGAAAGATCTCCAAAAATCTGAAATAGAATTTTCATATGATCTAGCAGTCACACAACTAGATATTTATCAGAAGAAATTAAATTAAAAAGAGGCACTAGCTTGTGGTTTTCACATGTATTGCAGCACTGTTCTTGATAGCCAAGATATGGAACCACTAAATGATGATCAACATGAGTACATAAAAATATCATGGCTCATATACAAAGTAGGATATTAGAAATAAAAGAGTTAAATCCTGGTATTGGGTCAATGTGTTTGGAACTGGGAGATATTATCCTAAGTGAAATAAGCTAGACACAAACAGACAAATGCTACTCATTATTATTCATTTATGAAAGCTACAAAGTTGCTTGCAAGTAATTGTAGGACAGTAGAACAGAAATTGACAGTAGAATAGAAATCACTGGAGGTCAGAAATTAGGGACATGAAGGATAATGAGATGGTGGATAAATGCATCCCACCATATGGGGAGGTAGTTCTAATGTCATATATAGCCCAATAGATCTATAGGCTGTAGCACATAATTACAGATTTCAAACAGAAGTTTGAAGTTTTCCAACACACAGCCTGATAATATTTAAGGGTCTAGAAATTTGCTTACTTCACATCAGATACTTGTATAAAGTTGTAATATTTTGCTCCTTAAATAAATATAAACATTATAGTAAACAAGAGTAAGTACGTTATTATAGTTTTTGTTTTAGTCTGTCTTATTACCCAATACAATATCACTTGAAGAAAGCTATTGATCATTAGAAATTCTTATTTTACAGATAATTGAAAAACTTGTCCTTGTTCCATAAAATGAAAGACAATCACAATTCATCCTATACCTGTGTTCTTACACTTTCACCTCAATCCTCAGAAGTCCATCTTTAGACACTAAAAATTGAGGGAGTAAGTTGCACCACTGAACCAAATTCTAGGGCCAAAAGTTTTCTGATATTCTGAGTTTTGAGGGCAGAGATTGTATAATAGTTCTTTTCCAGGGACATCATGTAATCAGGAGCTTCAGTGGAACCAGAGGTAAAGGATGATAAATTACAAATGACAACCTTGATAATAGCAAATGACCACAGGCATTGCTTCTGTGTATATTTGGTCCTGTATATGGTTGTCCTGAAGAGTAATTGCTAACACTGCTAGATTTTAAGAATTAGTTTTTACGATGTTCTTTTTTTTTTTTTTTTTTGAGACAGGGTCTCGCCTTGCAGTTCAGGCTAGCTCTGAGCTCACTATGCAGCCCAGGCAAGCCTCGAACTCAGCAATCCTCCTGCCTCTGCCTCCCGAGTGCTGGGATTAGAGGCGTGAGCCACCACGCCCGGCACTGTGGTATGTGGTATTGATTGCTGGTGGGTGTGAGTTTCCACGCCCAGCATTGTATGTGGTTACCGGGAATTGAACTCATTACCCTGCGCTTGCAAGGCAGGCACCGGAACCACTGAGCTAACCCTCCGGCCTCCGGCCCTTACGATGTTCTTTTAATCCCTCTGAGTTCTACAAAAAGGATCCTCATGAATTTGCAAAGGGAACTATAATTAACCTGTATTGTATGTGATTTATATAGACTTGATATCAAACCTATTCCCAAGACATTAAAGGTAGCCTCATCTACTTTTGCTATGAAGAAGAAAACACTGAAAATAGAATGGCTTTGAAACAATAGCCATCTTCTTTAGCTCAATTTTCAGTGGCTGGATGATTTTTCTCATGTACATTTGCTTAGTCAGCAGGGTGGCTGTTTAAGTTACTTAAAAAAAAACTTTATATGCAAATATGATATGACCCATGGAGGCAGGTCTTAGTGTGCGTGGCTTTTATGTCGGTCATCCCTCATCCGGTAAGTGAGCCCCATCCTTTTCATTTGTTACATGTTGCCACAATGTATAGTCTTTTGAATATGCCATAACAGCATTATTGGATGAAGTGATGAAGAAAATAACATTGAATTGACCCTTTATCCTCTTGGACTCACAAACCATTCTTGATCCTGATAATGAACAGAAACTCAGATTCCACTGAGGTCTTTGTATGAACAGATATGTTCAGAAACATTCCTAATTAGTTTATCAATATGAAGAATTGTCAGAAGCAGATTGATCAGAAGTTTTGAAAAATAGTATTTATCCATAATTCTTTGATTTTCAATCATCTTCTAAAAACAATCAGTGGCATAAAAAAGCATAAAGAGCGAGTGACAGACCTTGTTTATTTCTGCCAATTCCTTTTGACATACTGATACATTAACCAAAATAATTCCGTACAGTGACTTGAATGTGTTTCTTCAGGTGATGTATATACCTCACTGCAATTTAAAGCCCAAAGGACTTGACTCATAAAATGCTAAGAGATATTACTAGACTAAGTGACAAAAGGGACATAGGTGGTAGATTAGATAGAAGTGGTATTATCATTGTAAATTTATGAACATGTTCACTCTACTTGTGGTATTCAGTAAAATATCACTGTTCTCACAAAATAGTCATTGAAATATTAGGATCAAAGGGCTATCATATGTACTGTTACTCTCAAAGGTTAAGAAAAAATTCAACATATATACATTAACCATTGAATATATGTTGAATAACATGTATGTTGAGTAACATAATATATGTTGAATAAAATTCAACATATATATATATATATATAATTAGGTACACAAGAATAATAAGTAAACAAGAATAAGATGCAAAAAGGTATTATTTGCACGGGCTGTATTATTTTTCTGTTCCCCAAATTTTTCAAGTTTAAGAGATGTCAAGCCTATGTTAACCTCTCAGATTTCTTTCCCTCTGACATTGAACAAGTGCTGTTCATTTCCTGGGGATTCTTTTGTGGTAGGATTTTATTAGATTGTCTATACTTTGAGAAAAATCAAGTTCTTAACAGTTTTTGTTCACACAGAGGGTCTAACCAGGCAGGCAAGCTGTCAGGGTATACCAGCTGTCCTAGCTATTAAGTTGATCTACTACCTAGTGCCCATACTCTCTGAAAAGCAGGCTAATGAGCGAGAAAAACAGGTAAATGAAATGTCAAGGAGAATGGCAGTCAGACCTGGAGATCCTGTTCTAGTTGGTTTAGTGAACATCAAGATGGATAAGGAGGAGAAGAATTATGGCCAATAGCTCCCACTGACCATGAAAAGGTACTTCTGTGTGTTAATAAATGACATCAGATAGACTCCTGCATTCTTTTAAGTCACACCCAGCAGTTATGTGGCCACAAACTCCATGATGAATAAGAAATATATAGTCCAAGTCTTCAATCTCTTTTTTTCAGTAACCAGTTTATCAGGGGCTCAACTTGGTTCACAGGTGAAATTACTATTTTTTCTAATGATTGCTTTGTTGAATTTCGAATTTCTATATATTAATGACATCCTGTCTTAGGAATTTCCACCACTTTCCATTTGCTCCCAGTTATTAAACTTTGCATCAGGCTGTAGCTTAAATATCTGAACCATTCATGGTAGTATTAGAATTTGATGCTTTTTAAATATTCAAAGCTTACACAATTTAAAACTCATTTCCTTACTACATTTTACCCCAGCCCCATCTTCTAACTAATCCCTTGCTGCTCCTGCTGCAGGGCAAGAATGAGATGAGACTGTCGTAAAAATTTTGTGAGTCTTTTTCCCACACATCTCTCCCAGCCCAGCTCATCTATGGACTTGGAACACACCATTGACTTTCTCCGTATTTAAGCACACAAGGTTTTAATGTCCTTCCATGGGCCACTTTGTTACCCTCTAAATGGTAACCCTGTAAGCCCTGACTCCGTCATGAGAGGCACACTTGCTACTAGACTGTGTGGCCCCCTCCAGTTCTCCATGATCCCGAGTTTAGAGATCCAGATGGAGCCAGATGGCGCAAGTTCAGCTACCACTTGATCCATGTGAAATTCTCATAATGTTCCCAAACTGCCCACTGTGTATGTGCCAGCTCATTCTGATTCTCTTCTTATCGCTTCAGACAGCCCCAGCAGCAGATTTTTGTGTCTCTTGCCCAAACAAATGTCAAACTAAGCAATACAAGGCTAATATTCTCCCATCTGGAAGCCACCTCTAATCACACTAAGTTGCCTTTCCTCTTATTTCACAAGAGAGAACCACTATTTCTTCTATCCATACACCTTACAAGATTTAAAATTCAAATCAAACTGTGATGTGTTTGTATTCATTAGATTTCAGATTCAACATTAAGTGCAAAAGTGCCCTAAAAATTCCCATGGGGAGAGCTGTTAGAACTCAGATACAGGGTTATATGATTGGCACCTCTACCACTCACCCTTGATGCTACCGAGGTAATATCAGTGTAGAGGAGTGGGGAGCTGGGACTTTCATTCCTCCTGTGAAATAAAACACTTCTCTCAACCCTTCTTCCCTGTCCTACCTCACCCCACTGAAGTCTTTTCTCACCTGTGTCCCACCTCTAAGACTGGAGAATGAAAAACAGCATTATTCTGGAGCATCTTGTAGTGGCAAGTACTAAAAAAAGACTAAAAACACAAAAATTCTTACACGGATAATTGTAAGTCAAAGGAGCCAATAAAAATTGCTGTTGGCATTAGAAGTCTATTCTCACCTGTGTCCCACCTCTGCCCACTGGAGAAATCTGTTCTCACCTAGGTGTTGCCTCTTCCTTTCCCCGATAGGCTGATGTTAGACTAGGTCTACAGGAGAGTTAGAATACTCACACAAACTGTGCAGTGAGGACACTCACCCCAGGATGTCACCCTCTGTCCCAGTCCGGAGACTCAGAACTTCCACACCCACTTGGTGACTCGGAGAAGTCCCTCCCCTGGGTGTCATATGCAGAAGCTAAACACTGGTCTCTAGATAGCTGTAAGGACATGGAAGTATTCTCTCCTCACTGGAGCTGTTAGGAATCTAATGCAAACAGAATGTTTAAGTGAGATCCAGACAATATCTCTACATTTCAGGTTTATTTTTAAAATGACTGTATCATAGTATGAATTACAAAAGTAACTTGGTTTAGCAAAGACAGTTAATAGACATCAGAGGGGAAATAACATAGATTTCAGAATTTGCCAGCCAAAGTTTTTTGAGAACATTAAGTTTTTAAAACCATCTTTAAGTTATATTAAAACTGAGAATATACCACAGAGATTGCCAATGTACTCTCATCTTACATTAGTATGATAAATTTGGCACAATAAAAATTACTGATTCATTGATATTAATTATTGTCTATTCATTAATCTAACATTCTTACCCTTTATCTGATATCTTTTTCTTCTCATGGGACCCCAGCAGGACTCCACATTACATTTGGCTTGTGTTTTTTCATTAGGATTCTCTTCACAGTGCCTGTTCATGGGATGTGCTTTTGACTTTGATCAACACTGGATAAGCATTGTGAAGTATGCTGCTCTATTATAATTTAGTACATTTTTCTCAGATATAAAGTAGGTATCAAAATGAATTAGTGGTGTGCATTCTTGAAGATAATATCCCAGAAGTAGAGTGCCATTTTAAACTCAGCATAATGAAAATACCTCCCACTTCCATATTTTGTCATTGTTGAAACCGACTTCTGTCAATTGGCTGAGGTCATGTGTCTCCAATGCAAAGTTATTCTTTTTAATTTTTCTCTTCCATATGCTATTCTTTGGAAGGTATACAGTGTACATGACTCACATATAAAAAATGGGGATTCATGGTTGCCTAATACAAGGATGGCTTCACACATACATTAGTTTGAATTCTGCAAATGAAATTTGTCCTTTCATTCACTTATTAAATGATTTATAGCAATGTATTGATTTATTTTTACTTTAGCTATTTTTTTTTTCAGACAGGGTCTCTCTTTATAATTCAGGCTGGCCCTGAGCTCACTATGTAGCCCAGGCAAGCCTTGAACTCAGCAATCCTCCTGTCTCTGCCTCCTGAGTGCTGGGATTACAGGTTTGAGCCACCACACCTGGCACTGTGGTATGTGGTACTGATTGTCAGTGGTGTGAGTCACCACACCCAGCATTGTTGTATGTGGTTACCAGGATAAAACTCAGGACCTTGCACTTGCGAGGCAGGCACCAGAACCACTGAACTAAATCTCTGGCCCAGAAAGTATTTTTTAGATGTAAACATGTGCATAATGATTCACTACTTGCCTTTTGTTGGTGAAAAGCTATCTTCTCATCAAAGAATAAAGAGAAAATGGTAATGTTATTAAAACCTTTGAAGTGTAGTATCCCAATAGCTGTGACTTTTGTTTCCTATCAAACTCTTGATTTACTGTGGCTTCAATTTTGGCCTTGTTTTAGAATAATTTATATGATATCGCTGTCTAAATTACATAACCTTTAAAGACAGGAGCATGAATTTGTACACTTTAGTATCTTTCCAAGCATAGCACAACTATCAATCTGAGACAGTGCTCCGAATAAATATTCAAAATATTTGAGGGAAGGGCTGGAGGGTTAGCTCAGTGGTTCCAGCACCTGCCTCACAAGTGCAAGGTCCTGAGTTCGATCCTGGTAACCACATACAATGCTGGGTGTGGTGACTCACGCCCACCAGCCATCAGTACCACATACCACAGTGTCGGGCGTGGTGGCTCACGCCTGTAATCCCAGCACTCAGGAGGCAGAGACAGGAGGATTGCTGAGTTAGAGGCTTGCCTGGGCACATAGTGAGCTCAGAGCCAGCCTGAACTACAAAGCGAGACCCTGCCTGAAAAAAAAAAATTTTGAGGGAAGAAATTAGAAGTTTATTTATTGCCTATATGCAAAGCACCATATTACATTCTAGGACCACATGGATGTGCACAAATCAGTTAAAAGCCCATGAGTATATAAAGATGTAATCTTATAAAATTTTAGGATGAATATCATTGAGAAGCAGTTGAGTAATATAAAATAATTTGAATTAAAGTGGGGATTATTGGACAAAGATGTCACTGTAAATGACATTTAAGTTGATATCTAAACTATGGACTCATCTAGACAAAAAGCAAAGCAAAGATCTTTCTCCTAGGAGAAACAAGCTTTATGAGAGATGGGCAAAAACTTGAGGAATCATAACTAAGAATGGGTCTCTGTGTCTCTATGCTTCCTCCCTCCCTCCCTTCTCTCCCCCTTTCTTGTTCCTCTCTCACTCTCTGTCTCTTTCTCTTCCCTCTTTTCCTCGTCTTCCAATTTTCCTTAGTGTAAGAAGTTAAATAGTGGCCACATCCCCCTCCGACATGAATTAATACTCAAGGATGTGGCCTATTGCAAGAAGTATAATCATTCATCTGTCGGATTATTTGTGGAAATAATTCTTTCCATTAAATAATTCCAATTATGCCACAAAAATTAAATAAATACCTAATAGTTTGTGATGTAAAAACTATCAATGTGTCATCTTTATTCTATTGGTATTTTTGTCTCAAGCAGGTGATTAGTTGCTTTCACTGTAAATAATTGCAGTTTATTATTTCGCATCATTTGTTTCACTTGAAAGTTTTAAATCAAGTGAATTAAAGCCATTTTTAGATTTATTCAAAAAACATTGTTAAATATCGAATGTCAGGAGACTAAAATATAGATGTTAAAATATTTACCATGCCTGAATTTGTTGTGAATTTTGAAATTAATTATTAATGGATTTATAATAAATAAAAATGTTTCTGCATTCTTTTTTTTTTTTTTTTGAGACAGAATCTCGCTTTGTAGTTAGGGCTGCCCTGAGCTCACTGTGTAGCCCAGCAAGCCTGGAACTCAGCAATCCTCCTGTCTCTGCCTCCCGAGTGCTGGGATGACAGGTGTGAGCCACCATGCCCGGCACTGTGGTATGTGGTATTGATGGCTGGTGGGTGTGAGTCACCATGCCCAGCATTGTATGTGGTTACGGGGATCGAACTCAGGACCTTGCACTTGAGAGGCAGGCGCTGGAACCACTTAGCTAAATCTCCGGCCCCATTTCTGCGTTCTTAATGTTATCATATTCTGTTCTCTGTTAAATGACTTTTGAAGTGTTTTTATTAAGTAAGTGAAAAAATTGTGTGATTTTGATCAACTTCCATGCATACTATAATAGCAATAACTGCTATTACTATTAGCCCCTGTATCCCCCAGTATTTTGCTGGCTAGAGAAGACATAGTATTTTTTAAAATGCAGGTCAAGCTAAGTAGAATAAACACAAGGTAAAATTACTAGTTAATTGTAATGATGGATAATCTGTACATTCTTTCTTTATTAATTTGTTTTTTTTTCATCCTGGGAAATTAACTAGACTGATCTTCTGTGTTTGCTTTTTTAGTAATTTTTAAAATAAAGCCCATAGCTTAGAGCCTTCATAGAAACAGCAGCTCCTGTTAACTATTGGTGTTTATATTAATTAGGGTTTTGTGTGGTGAAAAGGTAGGGATGAAATTGAGTGGTGAGGAATCCTAGACTATAAGTATTGGTATATTAATCTGAGAAAACATTTGTATTAGACAACTATCTATTCTACATCTTAAAATTCCTCAGAAACTTATGTAAAATGATAGACTGACCTATATTCAATACTGGGTTTTATTACATGATTGTTTCTGGTAATATTTATGTTTGTAATATTCTGAGGGGATCTCATTTACACATACAAAATATAATAAGAGCATGAGAATGCTTTGTATATAATATGGACTATATTACTTCTACAGTACTTCATGGTAGCATATGCCAATTAGTCTTCCTTTTTTATCGCTGACCCAAATGGAACTAGAGATAATTCAGATAAATAATTTTACTCAAGAAATTCCCTGGCATCAAAATAGACATTTCACATTTTAATAAAAGATTTTGAAAAACCCAACTGGCCCCATTCTTTAAAGATATCCCATTTCACATGGCAGGAATAGGAAAACAACTCTCATTGCAACCGGGCTTCTTCAGCATTCACAGTCATGAATTTTCAGTTCTTATTTCTTCAACAATAATAATGTAGGAAAGGGATTACAGTGAAGTGATAACTGAATGAAAATGGTTTACTTCTTATCTTTGCCTGAAAATTTCATTGTGCAGCTTTAGAAAAGTTATTCATGCTCGTTGATTCTAGGTTTTCTCAAAAATTAAACTCTTGTCAGTTGAATATTATGACTTGTAGACCATTTGTTGTTTTTACTTTCTCTATCTCCTTTTAAAATTTTATCTTTGTCTTTAGTAGGTCCGGTTTCATTATGATGGGTCAGTTTACTTGTGGTTTTATCTGAATCAGCTGTATTTTGGGGATAAATTGTCCTTATGGAAATTTTCTTCATGTGTCATCTGTTTTGGAAAATTCTTTCTCTCTTTTGTGTTGCTATGATCATATTTAGAAATGTGTTTCAAGGTATGTTCAACCTTCTCATTACCATCACTCTCTCCATGTACTCCTCATTCTTCTGTAGATAATTTTGTGTACTTAATTTTCGTTTTAATATATTTTAGATTTATTGAAATATAATACAACAAGTATAAAATGAACCATTTGAAAACTTATCTGGGTTTTTTATATATCGTGTATTATTTGTATAATATAAATACATTTCCTTATATAAGCAGTATTCACTTAATTATGTAATAAACAATATATATATATATGACATGTATACATATGTGCATGTACACATATATGTGTGTACATAGATATATGTATGATGTATATGTATACTTATAATATGACATGTATGGCTTTTCAAGCCTCACAGTTTTCAATTTTAGAATATTTTTGTCACCCCAGAAAGAAACACTTAGTTTTAACTATTCAAGCTTCATTTCCCCAAATTGACCTCCACCCATTAATTTTATATGCATAGAAGTTGACTTCCCTATTGTGGAAATTTTATAAAATGTGACAGTACAGTAAGAGCCCCTTTCACTGTTTCTTTCAGATAACACAATGTTGCATGATGTACTGCACTGTGTACTAGTTCTCTATTGCATTGTATCACCATATTGTATTCACAGATATGCCATAGTCATTATCTATTATTAGTGGATAGACCTTTAGATTACTTTCATTTTTGGCTATCATGAATAATGCTGCTGTGAATACTAATTATGGACTGAAGTGTGTCCTCCTTAAACTGTCTTTCAGAACAGGGTGCTTAAAGAGATAATTAAGTTAAAATAAGTTCCTTATGGTAAACGTTAATGTTTATTCTATTTATTAAGGTTTGCCTTAAGCTCATTGATGGTTTTCTTTAGGTTTTAGCTTAAAAGTTTCATCCTTGTGTTCGTTTGATTTCTAAGTATGATAGAGTTTTAACATGTGGCCTGATCTGAATGGAAGCCATACCTTTCTATGTCTTGCTTGGGGAGAGTTTTTGTCATCAAAAGATGTTGGATTTTTTCCAAATCAGTTTCTGCAGCTACTGGATATTTTTGTCTTTTCATATACTGACATTCTTCATGTATGTTCATGGATTAATTATTTTGGAGTGTTGAACATTCTTGTATATCTAGGATGAATCCCAGTTTTGTTACTTTTTGTGTTACTGGATCCAGTGAAGACATTGTACTCTTTGTTCACAACAAATGCTCATTTATAGCTGTATTTTTTTTTTTTTGGTGATTTTGTCCTCTTTAGTAATGTAGTAAGACTATATTCACCAGATGAGTTGGAAAATGTTCTATTTTCTCATTTTTGAAACAGTTTGTGAAGAATGTTATTAACTGTTGTTTATACGCTTGGTAGAATTTCCCAGAAAAACTCTCTGGAGTCTGGGCTTTTTTTTGTGGAAAGTTTTAAAACCTGTCGGTCCCTCTCGGCTTGTTATAGGCTTTTTCTTTTCATTTTGTATTAAATAAGTATGTGTATACATTTTTGCAATTCATGTAATTTATAATTATCTTGGGAGTGATTACATGTACGTATTACAGCTGATTTCCCTCTTTTTTTTAATCCCCTTGCCTTTCCCTGCCCTTCTCCCAACTCCCCTTTTTCAGACTTGATGACATTATTAGTCTCAGCCCATGTTATTGCAGTGTTTACATCAATTGGGGTTATTTGGTTCATAGTATAACTTTCTTCTTATTTCCCTTCCCCATCCTCCCACTCTTCATCCTCATTCTAGTTCCTTTTTCCAAAAAAATCCATTCCCTTGACATGTTTATCCATCTTTTATCATTCTCTTACTACTATGCCACACTCAATTTTGGTAACATGCCATTTTGGCAGTTTTTATTTTTTCTAAGTGTTTATCTTTTCTAATAATTGGGTATTTTTTTCTCATTTCTTTGAGATAATTTTATTATATGTAAGGTCTTTTGCTTAACAGTTGTCTTGTTTTTATTTTCAGCAGTTTGAATCTCTCCTCTATCTTCTCACCTAGATTTCTATTCTGATGAGAAAAATAGCTTCTATTTTAATTAGGATTATTTAAATATTCAGCAATCATTTTTTCTTGTTTCAGGGTTTTCTTTCTGTCTGTTTTGAAACATTCACATATTCAGACAGTGATGGTTTTGGGTGTTATCCTTGAGTTATTACCTAAAGCAATTATTCAATTCAGATTGGGAATCTATTAAATATTGTTAGATTTTTTTTCCCATTACTTTTTCTCCTCTCCAGTCAATATTCATATTGAGAAAATTACTAGAGTTTTTAATTTATTGAGTTTTGCTCATTTGTTATCATTACAATTTTAGTTCAGTTATTCAAAAGGCAAAATATCTGTTGATCTTACTTTAAAGTCATTGATTCTTTCTCTACTATTCCAAATATACTTTTAACTCTTCCATGAATTTTTATTTCATCTATATTATTTTTAACTCAATTGTGTACATATATATTTGTAATTTTAAATATTTCACTGATGCTCTCCAATTGGAGAGACATATTTTCCCAGAAATCTTAAACATGCATTTCTTTATTTCTTTGAACATATTCATGATAGCTTCTTTGAAATTTGTCAGTTTAATTGTATGTCTGAGTGTTCCATAGTTTTTATACTATTTTTCTCTTCCATGTACTGGACAAATATTTCTGTTTCTTTGGATGTTTTATAATTTTTGTTCAAAACTGGATATTGTAGGTAATTACTGTTGTAGTTCTAGAGTTGCCTCCAGTTCTCTGGAGTTTGGTATTCCAAAAGTTTGTTGCTTGATTGGTTAGTGAGATGGCTGGAGTATCTTAGGGAAGGCTACCTACCTATGATCTCACTACTCCCAGAGTACAGGCTTGCATGTGCATATTCACCGTGATTTTAATAGGGCTCTTTTTACTTCACTTATTTCTTATTAAGGTACATTCCTCTGTTGATACCACATACAGCTGTTGTATTCCATAAATAGCCATCCAATTACTCTACTGTTTGAACAATTCTCTGAGACATAAATTGCTCTAAAGTTTGAGCCTGCTAAATTCAGGTCATTCTGTTGACATAGTTTTTCAGAAGTCTGTGAGGCCTCTTCTAAAAGCACAACAGTTCTTTATAGCTGTCCCTTCATGAGTTTTTTCTAGTTAGTTTCATGAAATTAACTATAGTTTGGTTGGGTGTTTTCATGGGTCTACTGCCTTTATGTAAATGCTTACTACCAAAAATCTCTACCAGTTTTGTAAACAATTTTAATTTGGAACTTCTGTACAGTGTTCTGTAGAAGAACCCTGCAGTTTCTTCTGTAGAGAGCTCCCAACCTAACTCACATGAGAAAAGTCTCCATGGGATTACTTTGGATTTAAGAACAGAGTGTTTTGCTTCTATTGCAGTGACTTCTGTGCCAAATGAGTCGGGGACCGAATAAGAAAAGAAGCCTTTGTTTTCTCAGCCTGCTCCTTTGGGCATAGAATCAATACCCTAAGTAAGTTGAGGATAGTATAATAAAAGAAATACTATTTTTTTCTATCTCTCCTGCAGTGGAGACTCCATTTATACATGCTGACAGTGTATAGGAAGGGAGCTCTGCTCTAAACATTGTCATCTACATGGTAATCTCTAGTTCACAAAGAAAGGAAATGGGATTGAAATGATCATGTTGTGCTTATATGAGGGAAAACTTCTATCACAGTGAGATGGAGGTTGAGGAAACTATCTTGTGGCTCAAATTCCATTGGAGTGACATCATGTGTTTTATTAAAACGGTGGTCTTCATTTGTTGTATGCCATTATGTGATAGACATTATATGATTTGTACTATTTCTAGTTAACAGAGGTGGACAAAGTTGGTATCTTATTGGTGCATGTTTGTGATACATAATAACTAAAATTAGTACCAATACATTTTAGTCATTTTTACTTCTGGATGTAATTTTGTACATCAAAAAATGTACTGCAGGGCCAGGGATTTAGCTCAGTGGTTTTGGCATCTGCCTGGCAAACCCAGTGGCCCAAGTCTGATCACTGGTACTACATACCACAGTGGTGGGCATAGTGCCTCATCTCTCTAATCCCAGCACCTGCGAGGCAGAGGCAGGAGGGTTGCTATGAGTTTGAGGCTAACTGAGCTACATAGTGAGTTCAGAGCCAGTCTGAACTACAAAGTGAGACACTGTCCCAGAAAGGCAAATAAACAAAAGCAAAAACAAAAGATGCGCTGCAGATATGACTAGTACAATATAATAAAATAAAAATTTCACTGAGTTTAAGTTGTTGCTTTAGAAAATACACCTCTGCAATTATGGTTGTTTTTTAGGAAATTAGTCTATATATCTCTTCATCCTCACATTTAAATTTCATTATTAGCTGCTGTTTTTTTTTCTCTCCAAACATTTGTAAGAGAGTCCAAATTTTGAAAACCTACTATAGATCTCTTTGTCCTGGCCTACTTCACACACCTAAATCTTTAAGAAGAAATGTTTATGAAATAATCAATATAATTCTAATAGAAGTATTTAGAAATTTTACATCATTTATAAAATAGAGAAGTGTATTTTTCTTTCTCTAGCAAATGCTGATAAATTCATTTGTCTACATAAGTTTTGGAGAATAGTCCAAAGTAGCAGAGTTGGTCTGGTGTATTGAAATTAACCTCTGATTTACTAAAAGCATGTATATAAAGAAGGACCCTAAACTCAGTTAGTTGGTGATAAATATTTAATAAATTGTGCCAGTCAAATCACTTAACTGATTAACAAATTGGAAACATTATGATCATTGTTTTTAATAGGCTCTTTTAAACATAAAACAAAATTACACATTTGACAAAGTACAAGTTGGATATTCCAAGCTTCAAAAATTCTATAAGTAAGGGCCAGCCTGAACTACAAAGTGAGACCCTGTCTCAAAAGAAAAAAAAAAAAATTCTATAAGTAATTTCTAGGTACACACAGAACAGGAAAACTAAACTTAGAATCTTTAGTTAAAAAGGCCAAGGAAAACAATGAAAGCTAAAGCTTGTCTTATTCCTAAATAGCTGAAAAGCTATTATTTGATGCATTATGTATAAATACTAGTTGATAAGGACACATAAAATAATGGTAGTGTAGTAAAAAGTAAATATTACTTTTAAAAATGGGAGTTTGTTCTATAACACCCAGTGTGAATTTATCAAGTAGAATGCTAATCATCTATTATAAACATAAATACCAAGATAGTATATTAAAGGTATATGTATATATATATATATATATATATATATATATATATATATATATAAAACTCACAAGAAAATAAACATTATTATAACCTAAATAAAAGAATAAGTTGAATGCCGGACGTGGTGGCTCACGCCTGTAATCCCAGCACTCGGGAGGCAGAGACAGGAGGATTGCTGAGTTCGCGGCGGCTTGCCTGGGCACCATAGTGAGCTCAGGGCCAGCCTGAACTACAAAGCGAGACCCTGTCTCAAAAAGCAAAAAAAAAAAAGAATAAGTTGAAAAAATAAAAATAGACTGTTAATGGGCAAGGGACAATATTTTAAATATATCAGTCCTTAAAACAATACATTCCCAACTTGAAACTATACTACAAAAAAACAGCATGGTACTGGCAAAGAAACACACCCAAAGACTAGTTTAACAGGCTAGAAGATCCAAAAATAACTCCAGATATACTAAAACATCTCATCTTTGACAAAAGAGCCGAACACCCTCAAAGGAGGAAAGATAGCCTCTTTAACAATCGGTCCTGGAAAAACTGAATTTCAGCCTGTCAAAGATTAAAGTTAGATCTATCTCTTTTACCATGCAGTAAACTAAAATAAAAATGCATTAGAGACAGTATATCTGAGATTGTTTCTGGATCTTCTAGTCTGTTCTACTGGTAGTCGAGTCTGTTTCTTTACTTGTACCATGATGTTTTTACCACACTGGCTTTGTAGTATAGTTTCAAGCTAGGGATTGTGATACCCCTCCCATCCCCAGCTATAATCTTGTTACCTAGAATTGCTTTTGCTATGGATTATTTTGGATTATATTCTCTAGCTCTGTGAAATACGCTGTCTGGATTTCAATAGGGATTGCATTGAGTTTATATAACAGTTTTGGCAGTATGGCCATTTTGATGATAATGGTTTTTCCTACCCAGAAACAAGGGTTATCTTTCCATTTTCAGATATCCATTTCAATCTCTCTTTTCAGAATGCCATAGTTCTCAGAATATAGGTATTTCACCTCATTTGTTAGATTGATTCCTAGATATTTCATTTTTTCGGGTGCTACTATAAAAGGAATTGATTCCTTGATTTCTCTCCCTAGTGAGTCTGTTATTTGTGTATGCAAAGGGTATTGAATTTGAGTGTTGACCTTGTATCCAGCTGTGCTACCAAATCTGGTGATTAAGTCTAGCAATCTTTTTGCTAAGTTTTTAGGATCTTTTATATGGAGTATCATGCCATCAGTTAAATAATTACATATTAACTTCTTCCTTAGCTCTCTTTTTATTTTATTTCTTGTTGTTGTGGCTCATATTTTCAAAACTATACTGAACATGGAGTAGTGATAGTGGACATCCTTGTCTTGTTCCTAAACTTAGTGTGAAAGGCTTTAGTTTTTGACCATTTAATATGATTCTGGCTGTTGGTTTATCATAAATAATCATAACCTGGTTTATCAGGTTGAGATAAAGACCACTTAATCCAATTTTCTGTAGGGTTTTAATCACAAATGAGTGTTAGATTTTTGTCTAACACTTTTTCTGTATCAATTGAGATTAACATTTGATTTTTGTCCTTGAGTCTGTTAATGTATTTTATTATATTTATTGATTTATGTAGGTTCAACCATCCTTGCATCCCTGGGCTGATTGCAACTGGGTTAGCATGTATGGTCTTCTTGATAATCTATATTCTGTTTGCCAGTAGTATTGAGTTTTGCATCAATGTTCATTAGGGAGATTGGCCTATAATTCTTTTTTCTGGTTGAGTCTTTCTCTGCTTTTGGAAACAATGTATGGTTGCTTTCAGGAATGAATTTGGGAGTACTGCTTACCTTTCTATTTCATTAAATACTTTTAGAAGTAGTGGCACAAGCTCATTGCTAAAAGTCTTGTAGAATTTAGCAGTAAAGCCATCAGGATGCTGACAATTCTTTGTTGGTAGATTTTTAATTATTTCAATTTCACATATTGATAATGGGGAGTTTAGCATTTCTATATCTTCTTCGTGCAACTTTGGAAGTTCTTATGTGTCTAGGAATCTATCCATTTCAGCTGTGTATCCATCTTAGTGCAGTACAGGTTGTCAGAGTAAATGTTTATTATCCCTTGAATTTCTGCTGGATCGGTGGTGATTTTACCCCCTTTCTTTCCTGATTGCATGAATTTGAGGTTTTTCCTTCCTTTTTTGATAAGGTTGGCTAAGGGCTTGTCACTTTTATTTATGCTTTCAGACATACAACTGTTTGATTTGTTAATTTTTTATATTGTTCTCTTGGTTTCCATTGCATTAATTTCTGCTCTAATCCTTATAATTTCCTCCCTTGTATGAACTTTGGGTTTGTCTTGTTTGTCTTTTTCAAGTAGATTAATATTCAACATTAGTTTATTTATTTGAGCTAACTCTTTTTTCTGAGTATAGTCATTCATGGCTATGAAGTTCCCTCTCAGAACTGCATTCATTGTGTCCCCTAAATTCCTGTATATTGAACTGGCATTATGATTTAATTTTAGAAACTGATTAATTTTTAAAATTTCTTCTGTGCCCATTGGTTGATCAGGAGAGTGTTATTCAATTTCCATGTGTTTGTGATGATACTGAAATTTCTTTTGCTATTGATCTCCAATTTCAAGGCAGTGTGGTCTGATAGTATACAGGGAGTAACTTTAATTCCTTTGCATTTAAACATACTGTGTGAACTAGAATGTGGCCTATTTTGGAGAATGACCCATGAGCAGCTGAGAAAAATATATATTCTGACTTCATGGGGTGAAATACTCTATAGACATCTATGAAGTACATTTGTTCAAAATTTGGCTCAGTTCAAGCATTTCATTATAGATTTTTTTGTCTAGTCGATCTATTTGTGACAGTGGGTTGTTGAGGTCTCCTACTAGTATTGTATTAGTGTGTATCTGGCTTTTCATATCCATTAATAATTGATTTATATATTTGGGTAAAGTAGAATTTGGGGCATATATACTTATAAATGTCATTTCTTTCTCTTGGATTGTTTCTTGCATAAGGATGTGGTGTCTTTTGTCTCTCTTATTTTTGGTTTGAAATCTGCTTTATCTGGAAATAAGATAGCCACTCCTTCTTTTTTGTTATTTCCTGTCACATGGAGAAGAGTTTTCCATTCTTTTACTTTCAGTCTATGGCTTCCTTTCTAGATTAAGTGTTTTTCTTGTATATAGGATATTATTGGATCTTGCTTCTTATTCTGTTTTGCTAGTCTGTGTCTTTTAGTGGTGCATTGAGGCCATTGACATTAATGATTCTAATGCTGATTTGGCCCTGTCATGATGTTTTCCTCTTCCTGGCTCTTTTATTTGCTTTTCCCACTTTCCATTCAGTTTTTGGTCTTGCCCAATGAGTTTACTCTGCTGGATCTCATGCAATTGTGATACTCATTACCTCTTTCTAGAATACTATTTACAATTTTTTGGAGTGCAGACTTTGTATTAATGAAGTTTCTTAAGGGTTTTTATCACAATAGTATCTTATTTTCCCATTGATTTTGAAGGACAGCTTTGTATTATATATCAATCTACATTGGACAATTATTTTATTTTAGGGCTTGGAACACTTCATTCCAGGCTCTCCTTGACTTGGGTCTTTGCATTGAAAAGTCTGCTGTCATTCTGATGGGTTTTCCTTTGTATGTTGTTTTGTTTCTTTTCTCCAGTTGCTTTCAAAATCTTGTTCTTTTGTTGGATCTTGGGAATCTTGATTGTTACACCTAGGTACAGCTTGTTTAGATCATGGCCACTTGATTTCCTATATGCATCACTCATCTGTAAGTCAAATTCTTTTCCTTTTCCTGTGAAGTTTTCTGCCATTACATCTGTGAACTTTTTTTTTAAATATATGTTTCTCACCATCTCCTATTTCTTCACTGACTGTAGTCAGTCTTATTTTATTTTACTTTGCGTCATCTAGCAGCTGTTAGATTCATTTTTTTCTGGCCCTTGCTATTTTCCATAAATCATTCCCTTCCTGTTCATTAGTTGCAATTCTATTTTCATGCGTAATACTCAGTCTTCACATTCATTCATCCTATTTCACAAACTTTCATCAGAGTTTTAATCTCCTGGAGCTCTGTTTGAAGCAGTTTAATAGATTCCATTACTTTCATAAGCTGAGATTCTGTCATGTTCCTTATCTCTTCTTTAGTGTTATCAAGCATATCTTTCACTATGGACGCTATGTCTGTTTTTATGTGAGAAATTATTCCTGATTTCATTTTGCTAGATCCTCTTTTGTTAGCAGCTCAGAATCCTGGTAACTGAGTACCAGTTTTGCCCTATTTCCCTTTTCCATGGATTCCTCCGTGGTGATGATGTTTGTATGTGGGTTATTGAAGTTTTTCTCTTTTCTATTTTTTTTTGTTGTTGCTGATGTGTTTGAAAGTCTCTTTCATCCTAATATTTAGAACCTTTAGTAGATGACTATTTTGTAGATTGTCCTCCTTGGATCTATAATGGCCCATAAGTAATCTGAGTTCTGGCACAACATGAAAGGCACTAAAACAGAATAATCATATCACCTTTGTTGAAATAATACAATCAGTATCATCAACAGTATCAAACAGCACAGGAAGTGACAAATTTTAACAATTACCATTCTGATACCTTTAATCTCATGAGTTACATCTGTGAGCATATACCAAAATTTAGAACCGACCCAAATATGTTTCCAACATACAGGCCCTTCAATATAGCAGCATCAGTCGTTCAAAATCAAGGCTCAGCAAGGAGTTGGAGGTTAGAGAGATCGAAGAAAAGGAAGAGATTAAAAATAGGGTTGGAAGGCATATAAATATCACACAAACCCTAGGAGGCAAATAGAAGGTAGTGACAAAAGAGACAGAAGGAACAAATACAAAACAGAACAGACTAACAATAGCAAGATGACTAGAAACTGTATTCATGCTCCAATAATAGTATGGAAGAAAGAAAATATGGAGGACTGAAACACATTTACTTTGGGGAACTGATACTCACCAGAAAAAAAGAGGATGGAAGAACAAAAAAGCATAGGGGTACCCAGCAACAAGAGGCTAACAGGAGACTTTTCTTTCTCCTATAAAAATGATAGCAACTAAGAGAAGACAAAACAACAAAATTAGACAAACTCAACAAGAAAGTAGAGAAATGAAGAATAAATTGAAGTCAGAAAAAAGAAAGAGAAAACAGCAATAACAGCATAAAAAGATAAAGACACTACCAAAAGGGCCCTTCAAGGGATGGATTTGCCATCTCCTGTACACAGAATGGGTAGTAGCATGCATATTAAAGCTGACTAGTCACAGGGAGACAGCTGTAGTCCCCTGGAACTCAGTCTGGTTTCTGGCTATAATGTCCAAGTTTAACTCAATGGACTCCTGCAAGCTTGAACTCTGCAACAGTTCAGGGTCATAGAGGTGGAATTGATACCATGAACTCACCAGTGGCTGTAGACAATATATTTTCTTTACTCTCCCAGTGGGTGCTTTTTTTGATGAGGCAGACAGGACAGAATTACACCCAAAGGCCTCTGCCTAAAGCCTAGCACCCCTACTTCTCTTATTCAATGTGTGCAGACAAGAAAAAAATTCTTCATAACAAGTTATCAGAAATCCAGTAGAATTAAAGCAATACTCATTTATTAGATCATAGTTCCATAGGTTATAATTTGAGCAGGCTTGAGTGTAATTTAATGCACATGACTGAAATAAAAGTCTCATCTGAGCTGGGCTCTAATGTGTAGGTTCTGATATAGATTTTATGTCACCACTTTCCCAAGTTATTTGGTGAGTTCAGCTTAATGTGAGATCTGAGGTCTGTGTTTCCCTTTTGATTATCAACTGAGGGAATGTTGCAGCTATCTTCAAACCTATGACATTATTTTAATTTCTTCTCAAACCAAGTCTCTGCCATTTTCTACTTCAGCTAGATGAAGCTCTGAGTTTAGTGGGCTGAAGCATTTAAATTAAGTTCTATTGAGATGAGTTATTTCTCAAGATAAATTCCCTCTCTCAAATTAACAGCCATATGTCATTGTATAAGTAGAATCCATTTATAAGACTATCTCATCGAAAATTTCTTCCTACCACACAATTCAGTGCTATATTCACATCTGGCACTAAATTGAAAATTGGCACTAAATTTGTCACCGAAAATTAAAGCAAAAGTGGATTGGTGAAGAATTTCACTTGCATTTCACTTTTTGAGAGAGCATCACATTTTCAACTTTTTGTCCTCAAACTTCACTGTTCAAAAAATGTGTTTTATATTTTAACTGGCATTCCTGTGTTGTCTATTTTATATGTATGTTAGTATCTTTCCTACAAAATTTAATTCCTCTCTGAATGATCAGTATCTTGTTTTGCTTTAGTGAAATTGATAGTTCCTTCTTTGTTTTTTCTCTGTGTGTTCTGGATACTTTTACCTGGAAGGATTGCTATTATTACTTCTAACACATTTTATCTTTTATATGAAATGGAAAAGTCTCAGCATGCATCGGTGTATGACCACTACATTTAACATGGCCCCTAGTATTTGAACACTTGATACATACTTCTTAGTCATAATAAAAGCAAGATATTATTGCAATGTGCTCAAGCCACTTTTGGGAGGGCTCCTCCCATCTGTAAACATGAATAGAGAACGTGAGTGAAAAGGCGCATCTTTGATCAAGATGTAATTTACACATTCCTTTATACTGTTTGAACTTATGTGTAATAAAGTTTATTTATTTGACTTTTGAATCTAGACATATATTTTATTTCTACAAATTGCTCCTAAATACTATAAATTATGATTGGTCATAATTTTTATTTTAAAATTTACAATTAGATTGGACTGGATATATAAAGGTCATTGTTCTATTGCCATCTATCTCAGTGTGTGGTTTTGGAATGCACCCTTAACCCAACAAGTTATATTTAGTTTCTGTTCTGATTAAAACTGAAGTTAGGTGACTGGTAGTCATAGAAGTTAAGGTGTACGTGCACAAGAACCACAGGGATCTAGAGGGAAATGAAGAAGTAAAAAATTGAATCCAATGTTATTTGGGTCCGTTTGATAATGGAGAGACCTGGGATGATGTTGAGAAACAGAAACAGTACCTCGAACATTATCAAGGTTGAGTAGAGTTTTTTATGAAAAGTGCTAGGATAGTAGAACTCATGTTGAAAGATTGGTCAGTCCTGTAGTAAGGTGAAGGATCTGTACAGAGAGAGTTGCGAGTTTGGAGTTTCTCTTCTCTGCAAGAATGGTGCAAAATATTTCTGTTTGAAGTTAAAAAAAAATCAAAGTGCAAATGAGAGAGCAAACACAGCAAACTGCAACCTCCCTTGCTATCATTGTTGATCTCCACTCAGAAAGCAAGATCATCAACAGAAGGATATTACAAATATTTAGGAATAATATGACAAATTGTTACATGCTTTTTGAACCTTAACATCTTTTGTTTCTTCAAATTGACCCTAAATATTGCCCTATTTTGTTCTTTCTCTTTTAAAAAATTCACAATTAAACAGTTAATCATGTTCTCTAATTGCAAAGGAGAATGGGAAAAGACTGTCATTAAATACAAATGGCACATTAGTTACCTATAATGAAAAAACTCAGCAGACTGAATAATAGGACTTCATTCGGTAAGCTTAGAAAGGAATAGGTAGATGGGGTCAGAATTTTGATTTGTCGGATGGAATAAACTTTTCCATGGTTCTGCCTTGAAAATATTTTTTTTCCTTGCTGCACCTGAAGCGTTGTAAGTTTGTCCTCTCTTTGACTTTGAATCTCTGTGTGTGGTGGTTTTTCAGAAATTAGCTTTTATGTGATCAAACTGCTCCTTTTTGACTCTGGATTCAAAGCTTTTGTAATTATGTTCAGAGAACTGTAAAAAAAAAGTATAACTGCATCTTTAATGTATGGAGATTGGGAGACCAGCAGCCAAGTGAAACTCCACGGCACAAGGAGAGAGTGTGCCAGAGGTCAGCAGAACTGTTGAAAAGAATAGAAATGAGATTCTGTCAGAAAAGGGTGAAAGAATCACAACCATCCTAAGAAAAGAACTGATGGAGAGGAATTTAAGAGTGCATCTCTTTATTTGTGCACGTAGAATATTAGATACTTGCAAGAATGCAGACAACTTGAAACCTGACAGTGACTACTGCCTACTTACCACCTACCAAATCATGAAAAATCCAGTTACTGAGCTTTTAATAAGACCCTGTTGCACATACGTTTCCTGGATATACTATGTATGTACATTAGTTCCTTTTATGCACTTACAGCATGGCTAAAAATAGGAGGTATACACAAGGTAGTATGAGTTAACAGAGGCTTTTAGACCTCAACAAATAGAAAATAATTTTAAAATAATTTTTAATGATTCTCAAAGGAGTGAAACTCAAAGAAGAAATTTTGAAATAACTATTTCATGTTTTGTTTTCTCTATATTTCTAAAATATATACTTTTTTTCAATAAGCCTCTAGGCATATGCTCATTATCTATGAAAATAAAATAGTTATTTGACTAATTAGACTTCACCTTCTCAGTTCAAGAAAAGCCAGACAACCTACCCTTGTTATAATAAATTAATGATGCCTCTCCACATTTCATGATACAATAACTGGTGGCTTGTTAAAATCTTGTTGTCCTGTTTCATAAATGTCAACTGACTACAGGCAAATACAACAGTTTCATATGTTTTTGTAAATGTGTTTTAAGTAGTTTGATGTCATTAGATTATTTTAATATGACAGCAAGAGTTTCTGCATGATAACAAAATGTCTAGAAGAGAAGTTTAAAGTCTGTTCAAAAATATCTACCCTTGGGCATGGTAGCACACACAGGAGATCCCAGAACTTGGTGAAGAGAGAAATCACAACTTCAAGATCAGCCCATGTTACACAGCATAAACCTGTCTCAAAAGTGACATGGTTTTTTCCATACTTTTTCCCCCATCTTTAAGACTCTTTCATTAATTTTCTTTTCTATTGTTTAATGGAATAGTCCACTGGTATGACTAGCCAAGTATTTTTAGTCCTTCAACCTCAGAGAAAATTTTTGTGTTTCTTAGATTGTCATCAGTAAGTTAACCGTGTGGATGACACAGTAATATAATGGCCTTTGCACATGTAGTTTTACAAACACTATGAGGCACAATACTTGGATATTGTTCATACATCTCAGAAAATTAGCCATAAATAAAATTGCTTCATTAATTCAATTTAGCATTTTCAAAGTTGTGTAATCATATCATTCTCACTCTGTGTATAACGCCTTATAGAAATTTTATTTTTATCACTTAGCCTGCCTTGGTGGTGCATGCCTATAGTCCCAACACTAGAGAGGGTGAGTCAGGCAAATCACTTTGGGTTCTAGGCTATCCTGGGCTGTCTAGCGAGTTTAAGGCCAGCATGAAATAAAGAATTTCAAAGAAACTAGAAAATAAATACTTTTAAAAATTACAGTCATGCAATATTTGCACCAGACTCATTTAACTCTCCATGAAAATTACCACTGCCTTTTGGGAATAAATTTCTAATTGAATGAGTTGAGAAGTTCTGCAATGACCATCTCACTGACAGAGCAGAAGCCCCTCCCATTCCAGGCCCCTGACCCTTCATTCTAGGATTCCATAGCACGTTAGAGAGAGTAAAATGTGTGAACTGCGTTCAAACTTTTCTCCATTTAGAAAATGAATGAGTTGGACTAAACATCTGTAAATCTTTTGAATCTTTAAGTGTGTTGTCATATTGAACTAACTCTGTAACTGATAGGTTCATTAGAAATGGAAAGCCTATTCTCTGTACATTTTACTGCCCTCATTATCTCAGTAATCAACTGCAAGAAGAGGAAAATGGAGAATGAGAAGCAGAAGAAGAGGAAAAAGGAAAAGGAGAAGGAAAAAGAAGGGAAAGAGGAAGAGAAAAAAGAGGAAGTAGAGCACAAGAATGACAAAATATAAGAACTATAGGTTAAAGAGTAAGACAGATCACTGGGCAAATACAAGTCACAGAAAAAGAATAAAGAATAGACTATAGCTTATAGTTTTTGAATACCTACTGCTGAAATATGTTCTTCTAAATAGTCTTCTAAATCTGTTGCATGATTATGTCCATTAAGCTTCACAACACCCTTTATAGAGGCTACATACTAATAATCCCCATTTTATAGATGAAACTCAAGCTCTATAAACTTATGTAAACCACTCAATATCTCCTGGAAATGGAACACTTTAGATGCAAACCCAGGTCGGACAAATTTCATTTCTATTTCTATTTCATTTTATTATGCTTGCATTAGCATAGAAACAACCAATTTTAACTTGAATGAGAGGGAGGAAATGAAAGAAAATGATATTTTAAAAGAATGAAAGACAGTAAAGATAATGTGTGTAGACATCCACTACTGACCCGTCTGCTAAGACATAGTGTATATAAAAAAGCATTTAATTTAGAGTATATTCTCAAAAAGTGAAAATTATGGACAAAGGCATTGAGAGGAACATCTGTCTTGCAGTCAAACAATCAGAATATAAAAGCTTGTTTAATTTCTAATTTATTATAAAAACTATCTGTGTTTCAGACCCTACACATATGACAAAGGCATAAGACATAGTATTAGGAATTTTATTAACTTCTAGAGTAGTACAGACTTAATATGAGTCTGAGTACAAACCTCTGCAGCATCCAGGGAGGGGAGTATAGCAGCAAAAATATGCTGTATGATGACATGAAGACAATGACCCAAATATCAGTGGTTTTCAACCATTTCAATAGCCTCTAAAAAATAACTAAAAAATGTTAGTTCAGCCTTTATGTAAAAGATAAAATATTTTAGTGCATTCTCTAACAGAAACCATAGCTACAAATTTCCCATGCGTAACAAGACTTTTAAAATTCAGCAAGTAATAATGTAACTTTTCAGAGTAAGATAAAAAAAGGTTAAAAAAAAAACCCCTTACTTCAGGTTTGATGAGGAACCTAGGGACCCCAATATATTTTCCATTAAGGTCTTATCTGTGTCTCCACAGAAAACATAGTGCTGGTCAAGATGGATTGTGATGAAAGGGTTAAAGTAGATGAGATAATTTATTTTTTCTTCCTCAAAACCCAGAGGGAAAGGAAGCCACAAGAAAATAGGTCTGCTAATGAATGAGGAAGGGCATGAAATTAATGATGACTCTAAAACAGCTGAGTTATTGAACTCATTTTTTAAATCTGCCTTTAACAGGACAAATGAAGCAAGGAAATATAGACAATTAGGAACTAATGAAGACATTGAAAAAACTGCTTGAGCCAACCTGAAGATAAGGGAATTCCTAACTTGGCAGTCTTTGAAAACTCAAATCACCCTTAGTTGTTTAGAGGATTGGACAAGATGTTTACTGACCTGCACACATTTATTTTTAGAAACTGAGAGACTGCTAAGCCTATTGGAGAAGAAATGGGCTTTTGAAAGGATTAACATATCTACTAGAAAGGAAAGTATCAGTGAAGGGTAGTTTTTGGTACCTATAGAAAATATTAATGATGAAAAAGTGAACAGAATATCTTAAATAACAACAGAGTAGGGTAAATGAATAACTTGTCTTTCCCTCAAAAATTCAAAAAAGATGAGTTCAATCCTTGGTACCACTAAGAAAGGAAAAAATCAAAAATCAAAAAAGAAATTGAAAGAAAAATAGTAAACTCAAACATCTGGACGTCAGGATCACTTCTGATTTGGTGAGTTCCTCAGCTGTGTGTGCATAGTAAACCATGTGACTCAAAGCAAAGTCACTGAAACATGGATTTGAACATAGGCTAAAGATAATTGTAAATGGCTTAAATACATGCAAAACTATAAAGTTGACTGATAGGCTCAGAATGAGCTACTATTGCTCTGTCTTCATTAAAGGTCTTAGTGTTTATGATTATCAAAATGAGTAATGAATTATTTAGGAGACTTCAAAATGGTTACTGTTTTCTTAAAGTCCGTAAGATCTACAAGGAAAATGTATTAAACCAGGAGTATAGATCTCTGAGTTTGAATTATGTTTAAAGGAATGGGAAAACAAGAGTTTCCAAGAACCAACATTCTTATATAGCTAGAAACACAGCATCTTAGTTTGGACTAGATAGGTTCAACAATGTGACAGTAGCAATGAACCACTTTTGTTTCCCAGTACCTTAAAATTTTATGTCTTTTCTCATTGAATCGCTAAGTAGCCCAAGAAACACTTATGCTGACCACTATAGATTCAGAGCTATGCCTTGGGAAATAAAAAACAGAAATAGCTAAAGAATTTTTAATATTTTGAAAATGAGCAAGAGGAAGATACCAAAACCTCAGATAGCCCTCAGTGCTTTGTCTCTTGTCTCTAGGCCAGAAAATATAAGGAAGTGTCCAAATTTGAAAATGATAAAAGTGGGGAAAGGAGAAATTATCAAAACTCTTACTTGAAATTAACAGATAAAATTAAATGACAAAAATAACCAAATTTGTCGTGGATGAAAGGGATAAGACAATGGTGAACATTTCAGAGGAATTACTCTGTTTCTAGGAGGAACACTGACAGGGAAAGGCTCCAAGTGGCCAGCAGCACTTCCCCTGAGGGGGTGCTGGAGGGGACCCTCTGATGCGTTTCCCTGAGGAGACTGAAGTCCATGTGCCATGCCCAAGGCCATGAGTTTTATTTCTCAGTGAAGGATGAACACGCACCAAAAGGGTGCAGTGCATAGTTTCTAACACACCTAATGAGGACTCCTCATGTTAATAAAAAACCATTAAACATTTACAGTGGTAGACACACTGCCCACGTTACTACCGCCACTCCCAGTTCCCAGTGCTAGAGAAATGAGCGTTTTCCAGGCATGACAAGCAAGGAGAGCGCTGAGAACGTTGTGTGGTAGTTCCAGTGTAACACACTGTGGACCTATTGCGGGTGTGCTGCGGGGAACAGGTTCTCCAAATCCTTGTTCTGCTTGTCCTTGATGTCCAACAGCAGGACAGACTCAAAGAAGACTATTCTTTCTCTTTCTCTCTCTCTGTGCATAAAATGTGTGGATTCATCTTTCTTGGGTTGTCCTCAAGTGAAAGGAAAAGAGACTGGTTCTTGTTGGAGTCGGTAATTTCACTGAAACAACCCAGAGTGTCTGCCGGTAATGATGAGATTTCACCCTTCCGCAATGTCTGTGCAGTGGCACTTCTCAAAATGGCTTTGGACTACTTGTCCCAGATTTAAAGTATTTGTAGGAGTTTCCTAACTATCGCCGCTGGCAGAACCATTGTTTTTGTGTTTAATAATTTCATTTTTCCCTAGAAACTCAACAAAAAAGATGAGTTTTTGTTCTTTGCACTCCTGCGCAGCAAGTCTGTATGCACAGTGTACTAGACAGGTGATCATCTCTGCACATGGTGATCTCAAATCCTTAATTCATGATTTTGCAGGTTTAGGCCAAATGTTAGAATATTTGTTGATGGAGAAGTTTACTGTATTGTGGAGAATCCTTTCATGAGAATATAATGAGACTATGACAGTAACTATTTTCCTTATTTATTCATTCACTCTAAGATGCATTCTTGCATTAATTCAGGGAATCATTCCAGATATATGCACTGAGCTGTGCCGATGTCAGGATCCACATACAGCCACGGAAACACGTGACAGGAAGGAACCTGACTGTGCACATCCTCTTCTAATAGACGAAGCTACTAAATTAGGAGGCATAATATAAAGCTTTTAAAAATTATTTGTTGAAACCCTAGGTTTAACAACAACTTATCTGCCATAGTATAAGTAAGTTTTTGTTTTCTCTTCAGTGATATAATTTTCATTTCCATGGTTTCTAAAATGTGTTCCCAAATTTACAACTATTTTAAGAAGCAGAATAGCTTATAGGAGAAGAGCTGTCTTAAAACATTGACCATTCCATTGGGAATATGATGCATAAGTGGACTTTTTTTGTTCAAAACAGACAAAAAAGTTGGAAAAGACTAGTTATTGGGAAACACATGTGCATTACAATGCGACTGCAGGCAGGATGTTATGTAAATGCCTTAGAGGAGCACAAAGGAGATTGGGGAAAAGTTTCCTACAAAAGAAGGAATTAAAAGTGCGGAAAAAAGTGAGCATCGTGCTGTGCAGCAGCCCAGGGCACGGAAATTCAGCGCAGTGTGTACACAGGGCAATGATTTTGTCTAAATGAAACATAAAGTGTGTGAGCAAAACCAGGAATGAACAAGAAGGCTGAGGGTCCCTGTGGCGGAGTTGTACGCGAGGCCAGCGGGGGGAGCAGCTCCTAGTTCGTCTGTGTCCGTGTTCACAGACGGGGTGAGATCGGGCCCTGCACTTGGCTCATCAGCTTTCAAGGCACAGCTGAACCTCATTCACCATGGTGTCTGACCCTACACTGACCGGCTCACAGGATTTTAGTTTCCCACTGCGTCGTTAGCCTTACCACGTCCTGCCCTGCTACGACCTTGAGGATTCAGCTCCTTTAGCAGGACATTATTATAGATGCTTAACTAATTTTCAGAGTTTTTTCAGCAACTAAAATATGGTTTTTATTCAATAAGGCTTATGCAGCCTGCTTCTCAAGCTGAATAACTCATCCATCTCAGAGGAAGCCTGGACATTTTGTCCTGAGTCACTCTCCCAGACCATACTAGATTGGATTCTGGATTTTTTAAACTAGGTTACATTTAGTCCATGTGAGATAAAGGAGGTTAAAGCAGAACAATTATCTTTAAAAAAAAAAAAAGAACTTACCTAGGCAGAAAATGTCTAGAAATTTGAGAAATCAGATATTGTGCAAGAACAACACTGAATAGATTATTTCTAATTGCTAGTCATCAGTGATATTTTTCCAAGACCCCAAGATTTATTTATAAAATTCATACATAAGAAAGTGAGAAAAAGAAACCTCCAGATTGTTTCTAAAGAAGTCTTGTTTAAACACTGACCTTATGCAGTTTTTAACTGTAGTGAGTTGCTTTCACACAATGCTCAAATCTCTTCTTTCTTTTGTTACATCCGAAATACTTTCATTCATGTGGCCAGCTACTTACACTGAAGGTTGCAACTTGATGCTTCCTGCTCTTGATGATCTCCCCTGATTACCAAATGAGAATGCCTGTATTAAGATTATATTCTTTTTATTTCCCTTCATTTTAGCAGATGGCAGACTCCACTGCCACTGCCACTGCCACTGAGTCTTAATCGTGTTTGATTCTAAGTCCTCAAAATACATTTTTTTCAATGGCTACATTAAGTGAACAAATACATGGTTGAACAGATTGACCAACTTATGAATTGATGGATATGCAAGATTTATGTTTTTGGCTTCCAATTGAGTTGTACCACAGAAGTAATCATATGGAAAAAAGGAAGTTAAGAAAATTCAGTCAGTGACTGAATTAACAGAAAAACTTCTGAGGTTTCATATAATTCCTTTATTCTTGCATTTGTTCATTTATCAAATATTTATTCAATAGGTTATTGTCAGGTCAAAAGTCACTCTTGTGGACTTTTTTAATCAAGTACTTATTACATGTCTAATGGTTATCTTGGCACCTTTGCTTTAGTAATTTTTGCAGATTTACATAAACTTTACAGCCAATATTAAAAAATCTCCTGTTGTCGTAAGCCTAGGGAAAAAATTTTTACATAGAAAGAGGATACTGACTGTAAAAGTACCCATTCCTTATAAATCTTAGCCTCCTGGTTCTCCTTGAGTTTTGAGCTGGAATACTTCTCATCCATAAATGACTTATCGCCAACCTTCAATACACTTACTGACATGCAAAAGCAGGCAGCACCCCCAATGAAACACCCTATAAGTATTGCCTGGAACTTATATAACATCTTTATTTGTGTAGCAGACAAAAAAGAGGAGCAAATTTAGAGTGAAAAGATTCATGGGACATGATCACTACAGCTTAGAATATATGAGAAGAATAAACCTTCTTTGATGGGTTTTACCTTCAATTTGTAGATGGTTACCTTAGAAAGTCTCATATTTCTTTTTACTTGAGGAGTTTGGGGCAGCTTAGGACATTATGTCCCTATAAAAATAGGGAAAATTATCGAGATATAACTGGGATTTACTATAATGTGACATTGTGCATATCACCGGCCTCTTTTATAAATAGTCTCATAGACCTGACAAAAATCAAAATTAATAAAATTTATATCTTGTAAAAATGTACTAAAATAAATATATTTTACTAGTCTGGACTTTGTATAGATAAGGAAATAGTGCATTTCGAAGAAGAAGACACAACCTAATCTGAGCATTGTATGGTTCTTGTGGGGAAATCTGTGTCTTTCTACCAGGCTGTCTGGTTCAAGAATTAGACAGCAGTTTCACAACAGCCTCTGAGGCTGTTCTTGGGCTCCTTTGGTATGCACCTCTGGTTCTCGCTTCCCGCTCTTTTTGTTAAATTTAGTTTGCTTTTCCTCTGAGTTTTAGCTAGATCACATCTTGTTTCCAGGCTAACATCGGTCATGGGCTGTGTGACTCTTCACAAAGTAAACTGATTTTCGTGTCAGCTGCAGAGCACATTGGTTTCTTCGGAAAATCCACAACAATCTCTTTCATTTCTTTTCTGTTTGCTTCAGAGCTTAGAAATTTATGTCTATTTCTCTCTGTGTCATTCTTTCCTTGATATTAGAATAACCCTTAAAGATGAAAATCGTCTGCAATTGTGCCATCCATCCTCATTTACAGATGGAGAACAAATGATTCCAGACGAGTATTTTCTATGCCACCACACTGTAACACTTTTCAGAGGCCAGACAATGAGTTATATGTCTGATTCTTTATTGCAGAACAGAAACAGGGCAAGGGAAGGGTAAAGTAGGTGATAAAATAAGGAGAAATCTCAAGTGGTAGACTAAGCTCCATCAAAGAAAATAATTTCTCTACAAAGTGTTCTTTAAAAGGCACCAGGGTGTCTCTGCAGAGATGTCGTTTTTGTTTACTTGATTATTTAGTCAAAGAATTTTTAACTCTCATGTCTCATTTCTTTATATTTATCCCTTTAATATTAATTTCCACAATAGCAATGATGTCAATAAATTAGCGCTTCTACATTCCACGCATTGAGAGCTGCTGGAGGCAGAGAACTGATCAGAATAGATCTGTCACCCTCATGGGACCACAATTATAGGCATGAGAAGCAATCACATAAAGGAAGATGTTTTAATAGTTAGCAATAAACACTCTAGCATAAAGTTTATTTCTTGGAAAGCTTCAGTATTTGGGGTGCTGTATCAGGAGAAAAGGAGAAAATGACCGAGAATATTACAAGTCAGCAGCTCTCTGAAGAGCTGAAGAACAATGGCAGTGAGCTACATGAATATCTCTGCAAACTAATTCAGAAAGACAAAGACAAATGCATGAATCTTGAGATGAGAGGATGCTTAGGAATGTTCAGCAGCATGCAAGTGCGAGGAGTGGGAAAAGAGGAAGAATAGAAGAGGAGACTTGGCCACACGAGTGGCCACAGAAGTCTTTAGTCTAAAGAATACTCGTTAAAGGACATTTTTAAAAATTTAGGTGAAAATCAGTTAATTAAAATTTGCCATGTACAGTTGATTGGCTTTTATTGTAACAACCGCCTGTACATGGTTCCAAAACATGCTCATATTTCCTAACAAAACCCCTGTACAATTTAATTAGTTACTCCCCATTTGCTTTATTCTCAATGTCTTGTAACTACCGTCTTGACTTCATTCTATATGAATTAATTACTTTGGATATTTGAAATAAGTGGAATTTTATATAAGGCTTTTTGTAACTAGCCACTTAGCTTCATTTCACATTCTCATTGTGAGATTCTTTTACAGTTTAGTGGTGTCTCACTTCATTACTTTTATGGCTAAAAATATTTCATGGTATATATACAGCACAATTTATTTATCCGTTTGTTGATGGACATTTGGATTCATCCCACCATTTGGCTACTGTTAATGTTGCTACTAATGGTTCCTGTGTGAATATCATTATATTTTGGGCGTATACCTAAGATTTGAATTGCTGAGTCACATGATACTTGTATATTTAACTGGGAAGCAATCACAAAGTTATTTTATTGAAAATTTTTTTCACTAGAGAAATGATATAATTTACAATTTCAAATCTTGTTGTCATGTACAGGCTATATTGCATAGGATCAAGGCAGATGCAATGGAACAGTTTGGGAATTTTTACAATCCATCCAAGTGAAAAGCAGTGATGCCATGGTCTAGGACACACATGAATAAAGAGAACCGTGGGAAGTAGTGGAGTTTGGATATAACGCAATACTAACAAGATTTATTGGTGGGTTTGAAGTGAGAGGAAAACAGATGGCACAGATAGCTAAGGTTTCTAGTGTGAAAAATAAATTAGAAAGTTGAAACAATTGTTAATAAAGAGGAAAATGTGAAGTACCACATTTTAGAGCCTAAAATTAAGGATTCATTTTTGTTTAGGTTAAGTATGGAAAATGCATCAGAAATGACTGTGCATTTATTGAAGCTTTTCCTGACAGCTAGGTAACTGTGAAATTATCTGACCAGTTTGTACTGATGACTGTCTTTTATCTCACAGGAGGCTAAGGGAGGGGCAGTAGTTTATTTAAATACCAAAATCATTCCTGTATTTAAATGCTTTAAAGTATCTGATATTCCAAAAATATCCACGGAAACGAGGCCAGAAATTTTCTATAGTGGAGGCTATGAACTTGAAGCGATAGAGGCCATATTTTCAAAAGACTATTTTCCATAATGCTGAGGGCAACTGAAAGACATTGACTCTAAAATCATATTTAAACACTCATTATTTATTATACATTTTTATGTACATAAGATCACTCTATGTCTGCACATTTACTCAAAACTGAATGAAGTGGTTGGTCTTATTTGCTCAAGAAGTTTGCCATTTAAAGAAGAAAATACAAAAAATAAATTTTATAAAATGCTAGTGGGAAGTGTTCCCGCCTACACATTTGCTCTGTAAAGACATCTGATTGAAGAGTGAATGTGGAATTGATGAGGATGAAAGTCTTTCCACATATTGTCCCCTGTTTTTACCCAAAATTTTATAATCAGTTAGATGAACATAGAAAGGAATATTTAATAACATAATTCAGAAGGGAAGACATTTAAAAAGAATACAGTGTCAAGGAACCGGAGTAAAATTCCCACTGGCTAGCCCCCACAAACAAGCACCGCATCTTTTTTAGTTAAGTTTCCAATTGCCATTTATGATTTTAGTAAAACTTCAAGCATCAGAATTCTAAATATCCATATATTAATGTACTTAGTCATCGTGACAGAAGATGTGAGACTTTTTTGGCCTACACCATAGCATATTGGCATCTCTGTTTTCAGGGCACACTGTCAGCCTCTCTCCACAAGCGCATGTCGTGATACCTCTCTGCTTCCCTCCGAGGCGGCAGCATCAGCATGGCACTTAGCCTGCATGGAGGGCAACTCCCAGTCCATGGATGTGAGAAGCAGCAGGTATCACCCCAGCTTCCCTTTCCTTGGATGAATCTTGTCGAGATGCGTTTGGCAGGGTTCCTTAAATAATCTTGGAGGGCGCTCAACTTAAGTCGTTCACTGCGGAATCAAGGATGCACCTTGCGTTGCCTTGTCTTTCTTTTCTCCGTGACTAAATTCTCCGCATGGCTGTCCGTGACCACCTCTCCAGTAAACCACACTGCGCTCACACCGCTATCTCAGGGAGGCTTTTCCTCACTTTAGTGAGGATTTAAGACCAGAGCTGAACCCGCCCCCAGATGTGTGTAGACTCCAGATTAACTCCTTGTCTTCACGAATTAAGCAATATCGAATCTCTTGACATTAAAGCTTTCATTATTTAGCTGTTATATATAAATGAACTATTCATAGGCCTAGCTATGAAATTATATGTTTCTAATTTATAAAATCTCAGGCATAGAAAATAAAGTATTCTCTCTAAATGAATTTGATAGCAAGGACACCAACTTTTCTGAAGCAATATAGTTCTCTCATTCCCCTGTTATTCTCAGATTTACAAAGAAGTGTCCTCATAGTTTAGTCTCTGTATATTCTACCTCCAGAGATGTTGTATTAAAAATTCCTATTTTTTCAATTTTTAAAAGTGGTGCATTTACGCTCTGTAACTCTTTGTTAAAAGTCCTTCTTCCCAGATATATTAAGATGTAGGACAACAATTATAGCCTACATTTGTGTGTTTTTTATTGCTCAGAATGTTTTTAATATATCACTTCATTTAACTGTTGCAAATCCTTCTGAGTTACATGGAGCCGTCTTACAGGTGAGGAAACTCAGCTGCAGTCATTGCCTCTTGCCCATGTGAAGGTATTGTCCTTGGCAAGAGCTAGGACCATGTCATGAATATGGATTTTTTACAAATCCCAGGTAGGCCTTTGCCCACAGCACAATGACCAGCTATAAAGTGTTCTTTGGCTACTGTCAATTCTGTAGAGAGCTATAAATCATAAAATTTATGTATAGATCATATAGAAAGACAGTTTAAGTTCATTTATAAATACCTGCTACCCATGCGTTTTTGTCTTTTATTAACTACATTTAATTTTATTAACTACATCTATGCATCTCCACATACTATTTGGAGATGCATAGAAAAGGCTTGTTTTAATGGAAATTGTAGAAAAGAAACATAGCATGGCAATAAAAAAAACTCGTGTTAGAACCAGCACAGAAATAGGCAATTATCCAAGTGTTTCACTACTAATTTTTACAGTTTATATTCCTCAACCTCTTTATACACAACTTGAAATGGAGCTGATAATGGTGATTCAAAAAAGAACAAATCAATTTATCCATACACTATAAAACATGATAAAATAATAAATTGCTGTGTTTCAGAATTTCAAGCTGCCATCATTTAACAAACTTGAGAAATTGAGAAACAAAAATCTCTGTCACAATATTTAACATATACTTTTTCTTAAAAGTCAAGGGACATATTTAAAAATTAGTCTTTCAATCCAACCATTTGTAGAGGTTTTTTTTGTAGAGGCAAGGTTTTTTGTTTTGTTTTTTTTTTTCTTTTCAGGTTCTTCATCTTTTCACCCTGACAAATATGAAATCCTTTTTAAATTTTGGTGAGATTTTCACATGACCTTACCTACTTAAATACACCTAGCATTCATACCTGACCTGCAGTGCCTGCTCCTCTGATGTGACCTGTTAGTACAATGCATCCTTCTTCTCTGCACTATTTGTCTTTTCATTTTTAGTGGTAAAAAATATAACATCAAATTTACCATCTCAATAATTTATGAGTTCATAGTTCACTATATTCAGTATATATCCTGAGTATATTCACATTATTACACAACTTTTTGCCAAAATTCTTTTACCTTTGCAGTGAGTCTAGTTTAGTTTTTAGTTTTTCCACTTTTCAGGTCCTGTAAACCACCATTTAAAACCACCATTTGATTCCTCATTTGACTTTCTGCCCAAAGACTTGACTACTCAAGATACATTTCATATCATTGGAATTAAGTAGCATTTGCCTTTTGGCCATTAGGCTATTCATAATATCATAGCATTTGTTGGATTTTCCTCACTTTTTAATCTTATAAAATATCTCATTGTACATATATGATATTCTCTATGTCTCTTCAACTATAATGAACCCTTCTAGTCTTCGACAATTTTGAGTCAATAGTTTTTGATTATTTTGAGTATTGCTACTATGATTCTCAGATGCAGATATCTTTTCATGATCCTGCTTTCAGTTTTTCCAGCTATATACCTAAATATGAATTGCTGAGATATATTGTATCTACTTTTAGTATTATGAAGACTCACAATATTATCTTTCATAATGGCTACACCATTTTCCATTTCTAGCAAGGCAGCACAAATAATCCAATTGTGCACATCCTTAACAACACTTGTCATTGTTGATAAGTGTTTTGTTGGTGAGGTTGTTTTGTTTTCTTATTGCTGTTGGTGATAGTGTTCTTTTGTTTATTTGCTGATGCTTTCATTTTTCTGTAGCTACCCTAATGGCTAGGAGATAAAACTTCATTGTGGTTTTCATTTATGTTTGCATCATTTTTTGTAATGTTGAGCACCTTTCCTATGCTTACTGGGCATTATTTATTATCTTTGAAGGAAAATCTGATCAAGTCTGTGTTAAAAACATAGAACATTTTTATAAATTTGTTTGTTCTTTTTTCCCAGAGAGCAAACTCATCTTCTTGTGAGTCTTGGCCCCCCCTTTTCTGTCAGTAGTACAAAATACTTGATGACAATTTACTTGGCTCATGGTTTCAAACATTTCTGTCTGGGATTGGCTGGTTCCAAGGCAAAAACACTGTGGCAGAAGCACATGGCAGAGCAGAGCTGCTCAGATCATGGCAGCTGGAAAGCAGAACATAGCCAAGAGCACCAACAAGAGATACAGGATCCTAAGTCACCTCCAAGGGGCCCGGTTCAGGCTGAATCTCATATCCTAATGTTTCCAGGCATCTTGCTTCTGAAAGTGGCTCACCACCTAAACATTGCATGCTCTGGGTTGCTAACCTCTCCCTCTAGAGTTGGATTCCAGATTCTTCTTGTACTGGACAAAGTGAACAGAGCCAAAAACAGTGGTTAGCTTTATTTGAGGAACTGATTCTGCAGAGCCAGCTTGGGCCGAGTAAAGAGAAAAAGAGGATAAAAGCACCAGTAAAAGTACCTGCCTCTTCTGGGAAACGCAGGGTGGGCTATTTTGGAAAGTTGCTGTAGCAGTCTTTTCCTGGGAACATTGTGTGCTTTCAGTGGTCCAGCTCTCAAGGAAACCAACAACAACTTCTACTTCCTGGTCCTAGGAAGTTGTGCTGGGATCCCACACCTCAGGCTGATGTCAGGACCAGGCCCTCCTATTGAAAACTGCTCGAATTCTTCCAAGAAGTCCACATGCAGGGGTTGGGGAAGTGTTCTGTGCATGTGTCTGGAATCTGTAATTAACAGGTCACACCTACAACCCCGGCCTGCTTTGCTGCATCCTAGTCTTCTATCTCACTGCAACAGTAAGCTGTAAATATTTGTGGATTAATTATAGTGCCCTGTGATCCAGTCCCCTCTCTACAAGTCCTTCTTCCTGTCAAAATTAACTGACATACTACTGTACCTTTCCAGTTTTCATGCTACCAGTTGAGCAGCTACATGCTTGGCCTTAAGAATAATTTTTAGCAGTTAAGTATCCCTTCTTCCTCCTTTCAACAGTTTTCTATGTTCTTCACTAGCCACCGACATTAGACAATTTTCTGGTACAAATACAGAATTGGAATTGTATATATTCATCACACAATGTCTTATTCATATTCACCTCATCATCCTTAAGTTTTGATTTATACTTATTCATTTCCATAGATTTGAGGGATTATAAGATCAGGCTTACCTTAAACAGCTTGATAGAAGTGAAGATAACTGAGGAGCAATATTTCAACTCTGCATCTAAGCAGGACATAAATCTTTCTTTTTTATTAATCAGAGGTTCTTAATTTTCTCATTATTGATGTGAAAATCACTTCTGCTTACACTGCAGCCAACATAAATCATTAACACACAAAAGAATAGTAAGCAACCTTTAATCAATATCACTTCCTTCTATGAGACACAGTGGAAATGAATGAATACAGTTTACATTGAACGGTTGTTTTCCATGCATTTATTCAGAGCTTTGTCTCTTTATAGCATTTAGTTACAGGAGCACAAGTCAAAGTCCTTTTCTCTCCACGGACTTTGAACGTAACGTCCCTTTCTATCACTCAGTTCTCAGATCAATACTATTTCTTCAGAAAGACATTACATTCCTCCCAAAGATGCCGCCTCCTAACAATGTTTTTCAGTTATTTCACTTGCATAATATTCTTGATAACAGACATCACTGTGTGTGTGTGTGTGTGTGTGTGTGGTGTGTGTGTGTGTGTGTGTGTGTACATGTGAATGATTTTCAGGAGATTGAACCCAGAGCCTCAAACGTGCTGGGATAAAGGTATATGACTAAGATACCTCCCATCTTATGAGTCACTTTCTGAAACATATTACTCACTTGAGGGTCAAGAGTTTTACTCATTCAAATATGTTTCCCTAACTGGAGAGACTTGTTTTCTTTGTGAAAGTTCTATATCCTCAGTGCCTAGGCCATCCTTAGCTGACTCCAGGTATTTGTTTTCAACTTTGTGTGAAGGCACTGGGTGTTGATTCATGCAGTATGACTGATTGTGACTGCTTATTCAAAGGTTTTTAATGATAATAACAAGGTGGCGTTTATTTACCCATAAAATAAATATAATTAATGTAAAAACATAGAAGAATTTTCAGGTATTCTGCATAATGTTTTAACTCTTGCTTGCCTCAAAGCTTCAAAGAGAGAAGAAATACAGGCATTAAAGATAATGTGTAGAGACAGACTGGCTGCATACGAGCTTTACTGAACGGCCATGGTTTTCTCACTCGGGTGTGCAGCAGAATCACTAGCAATTCTGTGCTGTGTCATCACTAGAACACTGGTGGGTGAGCCTGGTGTGGTGGGGCAATTGCCAGGGAGCCTGACGGAGGATGCTGGAAAGGTAGAGGCTAGGATGTGGGGTGGAGAGTCTGCTGCCAGTGATGCATGTACAGATCCAACTGAAGCAATACACATGAGAAATAAATGCCTGTGCGTGTGAGAATTAAATTAACATCAGAATTGGGGATCAGTTGGGTGTTAGATAAGGAAAGATAACACTGTTACCTAAGGAAATGAGGTGAATAATAAACATACTAATTGTGGTAAGGTAGTTGGGCAAGTTTAAAAGAAGGGTCATAAGTTGTCATTTGAGTAGACTATTGTAGGACCCATGTAGATTTAGTGGGAATGTCTCTGAGCTCTTTGGAAATATGGGTGATGCTCAGCAGTATGCTCTAACTTGTACACTTGAGCAGTAGTCAGCGTTTGAATGATCACTGACATCACAAGAAAAAAAGCAGGACTAGTCTTTGTGAGTGTGCAAATAAATAAAAAGAAATTTTCAAGTTCTAAATTATGCCAGTCTAACAAAATTTCCTTTGTTAACAAAAATATTAAACTCAAGAGATGGCTAAGGAAATTCAGTAGTTGTATAGTAGCACTTGATTAAACATGACATTTATCAGTATTTTTTTTTTGAGTCAGGGTCTCGCTTTATAGTTCAGGCTGGCCCTGAGCTCACTATGCAGCCCAGGCAAGCCTCGAACTCAGAAATCCTCCTGTTTCTGCCTCCCGAGTGCTGGGATTACAGGCATGAGCCACCACGCCCGGCACTGTGGTATGTGGTATTGATTGCTGGTGGGTGTGAGTCACCACACCCAGCATTCTATGTGGTCACCGGGATCGAACTCAGGACCTTGCGCTTGCGAGGCAGGCGCCAGAACCACTGAGCTAAATCTCCAGCCCATCAGTATATTTCTTGACATAATTATGGAATTTTATGTATGTCAAGGTAGAAGCCTAATAGTGCACCTAAGGTCTCTTCCCTTCCCCGCATGCTGTCAATACATATACAGTATAGATTATTCAGCACATTTGAGATTTCACAGAGGAAATATGCTCAATGACAGAATGTTCAGGATAAGATGGAAGGAAATATTAAATCTTAAATAGATCACAAAGTTTTGAAAGAAATAAATCTAGTCTTTCATTTGAAGAACAAAAAGGCAGTGAAGGAAAAAATAAAGGAAGAAATAAAGAATGAGTGGAATTAACTGATGAACCATACAGGATAATGGAGAAAAAATTCAAAGCTGTTTGACTTAACTAAGTATAAACGGTCCAGAATTCCCAATTAAGAGACAAAGAACTTTAGACTGAAATTCTTTAAGAGGGAGAAGTAGTCACGACTAAAATCTACACTGGGTACATGCTAAGCTGATGATAGCAGAGTAGAGAACAGTGTATGTCCATAACACCACAAAAACATATTAGATAAAAGAAACATTATAACATGAATTATTATTGGAGTTAAAGTG
>PVIC010006198.1:18269-55222 GCA_004025085.1 Thryonomys swinderianus | reverse complement strand
CATTGTGGTATGCGGTGTTGATTGCTGGTGGGCATGAGTCTCCACGCCCAGCATTGTATGTGGTTTCCGGGGATTGAACTCAGGACCTTGCGCTTGCGAGGCAGGCGCCGGAACCACTGAGCTAACCCTCCGGCCCCTATTTAGATAAATTTTTAAAAGTTCATATATTGGCATGTGTTCACAAACATTTTTTCTTCTTCTGATGGTATCCAGAGCTTTCACACTAAACTGTACCCCTTTACGTTTTTGTTTGTTTGTTTTTACATTTTGAGATAGGGTCTCTCTAAATCATAAGTTGCCCAGGCTGGGGTGGAACTTATAATCTTCGTGCCTCAGCCTCCAACAGTGGTGAGCTTACAAGTGTGAGCAACACACTTGCCTGGCTTTAAAAACTCTCTCTGGAAGGACATCAAAGGAAATAAGAAATCTCTTTAAGACAAAAATTGGATGTCAAAGAAATAGATTCATACTTTTTATTCATTAATTTTGTTAGAATTTTTACTATGACGACATTGGTTGATTTAGTAAATATTTTGGTCCAGTGCCAAGCTGGGGGGCAGATTCCTCCAAGGGAGAAGTACCATTTGGGTAGGAGGGCTGCATTTGGGCTTAGTTTGTTTGTTTGTTGGTTGGTTTGCTTTTTTTTTTTTTTTTTTTTGAGACAGGGTCTCGCTTTGTAGTTCAGGCTGGCCCTGCACTCACTATGTAGCCCAGGCAAACCGCTACGAACTCAGCAATTCTCCTGTCCCTGCCTCCCGAGTGCTGGGATTACAGGCATGAGCAACCACGCCTGGCGTTGTGGTATGCGCTGTTGATTGTTGGTGGGCATTATATGTGGTTACTGGGGATCAAACTCAGGACCTTGCGCTTGCAAGGCAGGCGCTGGAACCGCCCGTTGGTTTGCTTTTTGAGACAGGGTCTCACTTTGTAGTTCAGGCTGGCTCTGAGCTCACTGTGTAGCCCAGGCAAGCCTTAAACTCAGCAATCTCCTGTCTCTGCCTCCCAAGTGCTGGGATTACAGGTGTGAGCCACCACGCCCAGCTGGGTTGTTTTGAGGAGAAGGATTTGCCAGGGGGTGTATAGAGGTGACAGTCAGCAAGAAGACAAGCCTGCCTAACAAACACCTCACTGGAGGGATCCACAGAGGACCCAGATGTCAGGTCTGAGTACAAGGTCCTAGCCAGACACAGCTGGCTCAGTAGACTCTAGGTACTCTTTGCACCTGGGGCATGGTGCCCCCTGGTCTGCAACCCTGCCAGTTTCAGCTCAATTCTCTGTAGTTCTGGGCAGCTGCTCTAGCACCCAAAAGACAAGGATTCTCAGCCCTTGTTCAGAGGTGGGGGACCTGATGGCTGTGTATAGATCTTTACAGACCCAGGTGATTCTGCCTCCATAATACCTGGTCCATGGGAGCCTGGGCTATAGCAAACTGCTCTGTCTGTAGGGATTGCATGTGTTCCCTCCATATGAACCAGTACTTGCTCTATGCAGGAGCTGGGCTGGGGCCTTGAGTACCTAGATGTTCCCCTGCCTGAAAGGACTCACAATCTCAGGGTAGTGGAAAAGGAGAAGGTATCCTCAGAGAGGGGATCTTGGCAAGAATGGCTATGCCTACAGGGGTCAAAGACCAGGACCTAGTCTTGCACCATGATAGGTCAGGCTGCTACTCACTTCCTCCCAGGCACAGGCTAGCCACCCAGTTCCCAGGGGTCACAGCCTGTTGGTCCTCTCTCCATGTGTCCTCTGCTTTAATGAATAAATTCCATTCTTCCTTCATCTGGGTTACCTGGGCTCAGGGAATACAAATCCATTTCATCATCGTGATTAAAGTTAGGGCTTAAGCTGTCTAGTGAGGCACCTCAGAAGCAGTTGAAAGAGGCTTTGAAGATCACTGCTGACTGCATATCTTTGCCCTGCTCCTGCATCTGCTGGGGAAGAGCATGTGGCTGGAATCCCATCTTCACAGCTAAGAGCAGAGGCACAGCCACCCACCACTGTTGGCCACCCAATTCCATGCCATAATACCAACGGGAGGAGGGCTGCATTGGTCCTCATGTACTCTGATAGGCAGCAGTTGCCCTCCCCTACTGAATCTGGGGACCATGAACTGGGCAGGAGAGTACTGCCTCAGCCTGAAGGTCTCTCATCTCAGTTGCTTTGCTAACAAGATTTCATCTGACACAAATGCCCTTCCCCCAAAACCTCCCATCAGAATCACAGCAGTTATTTATAACATTAAAAATACAAACTAGGTGCCGGGAATGGTGGCTCATGCCTGTAATCCCAGCACTCGGGAGGCAGAGACAGGAGGATTGCTGAGTTCGAGGCTTGCCTGGGCTACAGAGTGAGCTCAGGGCTAGCCTGAACTACAAATCGAGACCCTGTCTCAAAAACAAACAAACAAACTAGCAATTACCTAAATGTCCACCAACAGTTGACTTTCTAGCTCTGCATCCACTTAGTAGCACGATATAGGGGCCTTGGCAAAGATGCTGCCCACCTTTGCTTTCCTGTGGAGCAGCCTTCACATGAGCTAGGGTACAAAAACCTGGGCTAATTTCTTTTCATTATGATTTCTGACATTATAAGATTGTCTGGGAAATAAATTTTCTAAAACAATCCTGATGCTCCAATGCAAGCTGCAAAATGGCCCTTCTCTGAGACACCTTCCCCACCTCCAGCCCCTACTGCAACAGCTCCCAGTTCTATCAGCATAATGTAGGTGGGAGGTGCTGTGTATGCTGGTCCCTGATCCTGGTCTTAGGTTGTGGCTCTGCACATGCATTCATGTCCCATGGGGGTCCAGGGCCAGACTTGGAGTTTATCTCTACCATGGAAAGCCTATAGTATGGTCAGCCTAGGGCTATGTTCTACAGCCCTCAATGCTGGAACAGGGACAAATCTGCCTCCTCTACCTACTAGTATGACTGCCCTGATCTCAACTAATTACTACCTGTCCTCACTTGTGCCCCTAGACCTAGCTGCAGAATGCAGAGAAGAGAAAAGGGGTCCATGCTTAATTAGCACATTTCTCCCCTCGATCTCCATCCACTCCATCACCTGCTATCCCTGGGAATCTGCAGGGTGTAAAAAACTAAACTCCTAGCACTTGTGTGCAACAAGGACCCAAAGCTGGAGAAGTAGCCAAGGGATGATAATAAGACTAGTTTTGGCTGGGGAGAAAGGGTTTGGATATTTTACCCTCACGCCCCAGACTCAACCTCCAACAATGGAGAGCTCCCCTTCCAGCTACAGGATATCTGTACTCTGCCACATATCACATCCACATTGGCCCCTGGAAAGCACAGGACCCTCAAAGCAACCATTTCCCTAGAGATTTGGCTCCTACCCTTCTCTGGAAAGGAAATAAACAGCATGTACCTGGGGCCATTGCAGTGGATGTTGGGAGGGGTTGCAGAGCCTGGCCTTGACACAGTCCTCTAGTTGGCTCTCAGAGAGCTGAAGGGCCCAGCATTCCTCAGTTACTGCCTGCTCCTGAAGCTTGGCCACTGGGCCTCAGGCCCTTTGTTTCCTTGTAATCAAGGGTCCTCTAGGGACTCTACTGCACCTTACTCTGACCAACCTGAGGAAGACCAACCCTGAGGAAGACCAAGAGGCCCGACATTCAGAGTCCTTTCTGCATCTCCCCTGGGGCCAGCCTGGTTCAAGCCCCATTTTTCATAGCCATAAACAAAAGTTCTATGCTGCCCTGGTTCCCTGCCATGTGGGGCTCTAGAGCTTGCAGTAAATCGACAGAGGTTAGGAGGGGCGCAGAGGACCTCTAGCTGTCTTCCAATTTAGTGCCAGCTGTGAATACCAGTCTGCAAGCAGCCTGTCCCTTCCCCTGCTCTCTTCTCTCTGACACCAAGGACTGAGTCTAAAGCTGAAATGGACATGCTGGGAGCCCATACCTGCCTAGATCTCATCTGAGGCCTCAGTCATGGCATCTAGGGCAGGAGAAGCCTCACAGAGTCTGGTATCAAGAGACAGTCAAGGGTCCAGCTTGCTACCCATTTGCTTCAAGAGACTGGACAGGGGGCTCCCATGGCCCCAGCTGAACTATGGTCAACAATTCATAGGACTGATTCTTACCTCATGACAGAGTATGATGGAAGGGTCCTTCCCAGTCTTGGGGGTTGGCATGAAGTCCAGTGCTACCTCAAGGCACCTCCACCTAGAACCCCCAATCTTTGAACCCCTATAGCAGAATCCACTAGAGAACCTGCTTCCCTTTGGTTGGAGGAGGGGTACTGCAGAAGGCACTAGAGTAAAGGGTTGCTATGGTGATGGAAGTTTTGAAACAAGGGGAGGGGGCAGGGAGATATGTCAGCAAGGTCCCTCCATGACACTTTGGCCTGCCCCCTTCTTTATGGGTTCTGTGACCCTGGTCCCTATCAAAGAAAGGAAGGTGGGAGCACTGAAAGACTCTAAAAAGGAGAGGGACAGACCCAGACAAAGGCAGAGTGTGACAGAAGAAGAGCAAGAAGGTGTTAGAGTAAAAGGAACAAAGACACAAGGAGCGAAGAAAAACAATGAGGGGTTCTGAAGTGGTCTTGGAGTGCTCAGCAACACCCTAAAGTTACCATAGCCATGTGTTCTGAATCCCTAACCATGAGGTACCTTGGTATCTAGACTTTTGAGACTGAACTTTCCTCGTTCCTTATACATGCAGTGAACTTGTCAGGAGAGGCACAACAAAAAAAGCACAATTTCTTGGGGCCTCTTGATGGGGAAGAGGCCAGCTGTTGCAGTCCCCAGCTTCTCCGTCATTAGGGCAGCTTAGGTAAAAGAGATCCAACATGTTGAAGGCAGAAGCATGGCCGTGTGTGTGTGTGTGTGTGTGTGACTGAGGCTCACAGACCAGGCTGTTTCCCTTTACAATCCCTCTCAATTGGTCCAGCTGTACCTAGGCCCCCAGTCAAAGTCAGTCCCCATCCGGTCCTTCCATATCCTCTCTTGCAGCTCAGTTTCATCCTGTCACCAACGGCCCTGCAAGATGTTATCATGGGAGCCAGAAATAGCACCCGCATAACACCTTCATGCCCCATGCCTCAGTTTCCCTGAACAGAGACCACAGATTCTGTGGCTTTCTCCCAGGGCAGAAAACTGCTTCTTATCTGTGAATGGAAGCCAAGGGATGAGGCTAGAGAGGAGCAGCAGATATGAGCAATGCCAACCCAGGGCACCTGGGAGACCCCACCAAGTGGAAAAGGGAGATCCCTGCCCGACCCTGGAGACCAGCCTGACACTGAGTGGACACTAATTTGGCAGTTGAGGAAGCTGAGGTCCAGAAGTCACTGGAGCTGATAAAAATCAACTGAGGGGGAGGGGAGGGGGAGGGGAGGGGGGAGGGGGAGAGCACCAGATCTGTGAAGATAGTCCTGGGGGGCTCAAGGCCTAGGCCTGGGGAGAAGGCGCACCTACTGCACTAAGCTAGTACTGACTCCAAGCTTCTGGCAAAGGCCAGAGGCCACTGCTCCCTAGGAAGGAACTTGGTGGAGCAGGCACTGCCTACCATTGAGCAAACAAAAGCAGCTGGCAGAAGAGGAGTGGGGTTCTGTGGCTCAAGAGCCCAGGGGCTCTGCCTGACATTAACACCTGAGGAAGCAGAAACACGCTCTAACTGTATCCCCGTTCCCAGTTAGAAGCTCCAGCTCCACAGTGGTGCCATCCTGACCCCCTTCCCCAGTGGTGCTGGCTCGCCCCCGCTGGCACAGCGACACACATGCGGGAGGCACACGTGTGAGCGCCAATCCCCGCACCTCCCAGCAAGAACGGAAGCGCCCCACACCCCCGCCGCGCACGTGGGTACGCGACCAGGACCCCCAACGGGCCCTCGCCAGGCTTGGAATCTGGCATCTGGCCGAGGGGGTGCAGGTCTCTAGGTGCTTTGGAGTCTCTCCCCCCGCCCCCAAAACCCCGCAGCAGCCCCGCCCATCCCCCTCCAGGTTGTCGCCCATAAAGAACTCTTCGTTGTCATGGAAATTAGTGACTGCCAAGCGGGAAGGAGGGGGCCTGGGGGTAGCTGGGAGGGGCTGGAGGCGGCTTTGGAAGCTAGGAGGGACCGCTCAACCTTCGGCCCCTACCCTCACGAGATACCTCCAATCTTCGAGGGTTAATGTTCTCACAATTTGGAGGCGCAAAGGCTTGCCCGGCGACCCTGAGTCGTCCAAGGCCGAGGGAACTTTAGCTCGACCCTGCACGCCACCCCCGCTCTGCAGAGCCAGTGCGCGGTGACCCCACGGGGACCCAAGCCCTCACGGTCCCCCGCACACTCTGTGCCCCTAACCTCAAGCAGGAGAGACAACCCGCCGGAACCCCACGTCCGTGCGGGTGGCGCCCCTCGCCGGCCCAGCCCACCCTGCTCCGCACCTGCAGCGCTGGTCGGTCACTGGGAGGAGGCTGCCGCGGGCTCAGCAGGGCGCCGAGGGCTCCGGGGGCGGCGAGAGCAGAATCCGCTCCGGGCACGCGGGGCAGACGCGGCGCCAGCTGCAGCCGCTCGGGCTCGCGAACCCAGCATCGCCAGCCTCCTGCCGGCAGCGGATTCGCACCCGGGGCCGGGGGCGGGCTGGGGGCGGGGTCTCCTGGTCGGCCCGCCCCCACCCCGGCGGAGCGGGAGACTGGAATCCCACCCGCAGGAAAGCTCAAGCAGGTTGCTGGTGCACCCGGTGAGCCTCCGACAGACTCGCCGCGGCGCTCGTGGGCCCTCGAACTCCCGACCCAGCAGAAGGGGCCCAAGGGGCCTTCCTGATGCCCAGTGTCGGGGTTAGGATTTGGAGAACTGAGGAGAAGCCTAAGCTCTAGAGCTGGCTGAGACTCTGTCCAGCTCCCTAACCCAGACCCAAAGGAAGGTACCCACTTGGGAAAACCACATAGCCGCTGGGCATCCCTATCCAGGCACAGTAAACACACAGGAGTGTATGAAAGCTCCAGACAGACCATCTTGCTCCCAATACCTGCAAAGTCAAAGTCATTCCCAACTGCAAGTCCCAGCTAGGTTAGCTGGTACAGTATGTCCCTCTCCGTGATGCTGAATTGCCCAAACTATAAAAGCTATCTATAATTTGGGAGACTCAGGCGGGAATCTTCTCCACCTAGGCAACTTAACCCTGTCTCAAAATAAAATAAAATGAGCTAGGGATATAGCCTTGTATTTAATCACCAATATCTCTCTTCCCCCCTAAAAAGAGTCACCTATGATGTGGTATAGTCTGCTTTCTTTTCAGTCTAATCATCCTCAAACACTTCATGAGCAGCATCTTGGACCAGGATCTGGGAACATCTGAGACCTGTGGAACCAAAGGCCCATCAGGCCTGACATAGGACGAGAGGAAGTTCAACATGGCTAGGAAGAAGCTTTGAAGGAAATCCTTTGCTGTCTGTCCTTTGGCAGAGAGGTGTTTGGACTCAACACTGGCCCCTCTCCCTTCACAAGCTCTGAGCAGCCCGAGGCTAGACTTAGGTGTTTTGGTGTCAAAAGCTGGGCTGACCCCCCCGCCCCGCCTTAATCTTCTGGCCCTGCTCTGGATGTGGGGAGATGATGACATCTCCAAATTTTCAACCATATTGAATGAGATTTCCCTGCATGACTACCATGGCTGATGACAGGAGGGACTATACAAGTGAAAAAGGTGGAGCTGGGACTGAAGGCCAGCCTGGGAAATGACTACCCCAAACAATCCCCTCAATACCTTACTACAAAGAGCTGAGCATGGTGTAATCCCAGCACTTGGAAAGCTTAAGCAAGAGAATCATGCAAATTCAAAACTAGGCTGGACTACATAATGAGTTCAAGGCCAGCCTAGGCTACAAAGCAAGACCCTGCTTCAAAACGAAACAAAGATTTCACGGCCCGGAGATTTAACTCAGTAGTTCTGGCAGCTGCCTAGCAAGTGCAAGGTTCCTGGTTCAATCCAAGGGTAACCACATACAACAATCCTGGGCGTGGTGACTCATGCCCACCAGCAATCAGTACCACATTCCACAATGCTGGGTGTGGTGGCTCCCAAATCGGAGGCAGAGGCCGGAGGATTGCTGAGTTCGAAATTTGCCTGGGCTCAGGGTCAGCCTGAACTACAAAGCAAGACTCTGTCTCAAAAAAACAAAACAACAACATAAACAAAACAAACCTTCCTCCAGAAAGGATGTTGAGAAGCAATTCACAATCTTCTGTGGCTTTAGGTTACCTCCTCTAGACTAGGCTGATGCCACTTCTGGGCTTACTGGGTTCTGAGTGTTTCTGAGGTAGATAGGTCATAATACCTATCCCACTGCTGAGTAGGAATCTCCTAAAAGCTGGGCATGTGGGGGCTGGAGATTTAGCTCAGTGGTTCCAGCGCCTGTCTAACAAGCGCAAGGTCCCTGGTTAGATTCCCCAGTAACCACATACAACAATACCAGGCATGGTGTCTCACACCTACCAGCAATCACTACCACACACCAAAGTGCCAGGTATGGTGGCTCACGCCTGACATCCCAGCACTTGGGAGGCAGAGGCAGGAGGATTGCTGAGTTTGAGGCTTGCCTGGGCTACATAGTGAGCTCAGGGCCAGCCTGAACTACAAAGCAAGACCCTGTCTCAAAAAAAAAAAAAGCTGGGAACGTGAAGGGAAGAACCTGTTTCTCATCTTAGTGTGCTCAACTAATGTCTGCAGCATGAATAAATGGCCTGGCACTTGACCTTCCTGTTATGTGCCCACAACCCTTAAAACAATGGGCCTCTGAGGGCCGGAGATATGCCTCAGTGGTTCTAGCTCCTGCCTTGCAAGCACAAGGTCCCTGGTTCAATCCCTGGTAACCACATACAACAATACTGGGCATGGTACGTCCACTGGCAATCAGTACCTCATACCACAGATGCCGGGCTTGGTAGCTCAAGCCTGTAATCCCAGCACTCAGGAGGCAGAGGCAGGAGGACTGCTGAGTTTAAGGTTTGCCTGGGCTACACATAGTGAGCTCAGGGCCAGCCTGAACTACAAAGCAAGACCCTGTCTCAAAAAACAAACAAACAAAAAAAAAACAAACAATGGGGACCCAGACGATTAGCTCAGTGGTTCTGGCACCTGCCTCGCAAGCACAAGGTCCTGAGTTCGATCCCGGTAACCAAATACAATGCTGGGCGTGGAGACTCACACCCACCAGCAATCAGTACCACATACCACAGTGCCGGGCGTGGTGGCTCACGCTTGTAATTCCCAGCACTCGGGAGGCAGAAACAGGAGGATTGCTGAGTTCGAGGCTTGCCTAGACTACATAGTGAGCTCAGAGCCAGCCTGAACTACAAGACGAGACCCTGTCTCAAAAAAAAAAAAAAAAATGGGTCTCTGAGTTCTGCAGGGTAGTCAAGCCTTGGCTTACTGACTCTACATGTTTCACATGCACCTTTTCTTTTTTTTCAAGGTCATGGTTATCTAGGCGTGGATCCAAGGAGAAACTGGAATGGGAATTTACAGGCAGGAAAAGGGGTAGAGCCTTGCCTACTGCTGGCAGTATTCCACCTCTTTTTGTCCTGTGCACACTGTGTGTGCATATGGGTGAGAGCACGTGGCAGTGTGTATGTGCACACGTGTATGTTCTCTTTTGCCAAGGGAGATGGCGACAGCACAGAATATGCAGGGGTGCCCAGGGGCCCTTGTGTGTCTGCATTCCATGTGCACCCAGGCATGCTTTCTGGCACGTGTGTGGATGCTGTAGCCAGTCCCTAGAGCCATGGATCCTTTTCTTGCCTAACACAAATTTATGGATTGTGGAAGCAGCATCAGGCTGTGAAAGCCAGACATAGGAAAAGGCTAGACTAAACCCAAGGTCGAGCAGGGTTTATGGGGACCACACATCATTGACTTTTACCAAGAACCCTATCAGAATGGTCACTTGCTCTTGGATGTGTGTGAGGTTACACCTTTGTCACTTGTAGAGGACAACCCAAAGGCATAGCTTGTCCCTCACCTTCCAAGCAGGGTAAGACTGGCCTCAATATTTTGGTTCAAATTCCAGCTGCCTTCTGGACAGGGAGCAGTACTGACAGTTGAATACTATCCTCTCCGATTTTTAGAGTCTTGGACTAGACCAACTCTAAGCCTTGAGTCTATTTTCCCCATTCAGAGCCTTCCAGGGTCAGGAGACTTCGCTTCTAGTTACCCACTTAGCCACAGGGAGGCCTTTAAGCATGGGGAATATTTTGAGATAAGAACAGAGGCAGTGGCATCAGCAATGCTCAGTAAGTAGCCTCTACCAGAACTCTCCTGAGAACTGTACTCTGACCACCTTGCAGACTGAAGCTACTAGAGCTGAGAGGATAGTGAGGAGAAAAGATGTATATTCTGGCTCCCACCAAAGCTAAAAAGGTCAGAGGGGTGAGATAAGTTGTGAGCCTCAATATTCAAAGAGCCCAGAGAACAAGCTAGGACTTCACCCCCATGCCCAGACTGGTGCTGGCTCCCATCCAGGATTTAGGACTTAACTATCTTCTCCAGTCCCGGTCCTAGGGACCAACAGCCAGTGTGCCCATGCCATCATACTCTGGCTGGTAGACACAAGCCTCCACTCCATCCCCACCCCACCTCAGCATAGACCTCTAGCCAAGATTCAAATTCTAAGAAGTACCTGTTACCAGGCAATCTCCCAGAGAAGCCAGACTCTTAAAGAGGGCTTCCCCTGGGGTCAATGCCCCAGACCCCAAGCCATCTTTGGAATTGCTCAGCTATTGTCCACGTTTCTGGTTTCAGTCCCAGAAGAGAGCTCAAGATAAGGAAGGACAGTCTTTCCTTCTGGAGCTAGGGGAAGGGGCTCCCCCCAACCCCCACCTCATGACTCACTCCAGGCTGTGTGGGTTATTACATTATGTCTGAAATTGCCATGGCAACTAGCTGGCAATCAAGGGTAATTGTACTTTGTTGTCAGGGCAACGGGGCAAAACCCACAGCAGCCACTCTCTGTGGTTGCCCTTGGGGTGCAATAAAGGTCAGGCCAGATCAAAGCCAATGCTTGCCAAGGAGTCTTGAAGTTCTCCAGAAAGGGCAGGTTGTTCAGGCCCATAGAGTTCCAGAGTGCTTTGGGAGAGTGGGGCCTCAATCCCTGCCCCCATGCCTGGATTCCTGCTTTCCCTGTACCACCCTCTGCCTGAAACATACACCAGTACTTAAAGTAAGCAGAGCCAGAACTTTATGTGCTCACAGCTGGTACTTGTAGATAGCCCATGGGCCCTCCTCCTCGTACTCCTGGCGTCTGAGCCAAAGGCTCTTGAAGGAGTCCCTGCATGCCATGATTGAACCCCCAAGCCAGGCAGCAAATGCACGATGAGAAGAGCCCAGTACAGTGGCACAAGGTCCCAGTTCCTGTCTCAGGCGCTCAGGGAAGCCATTTAGCAGGGTGCTGCCACCATCCAGTACCACGTTGGCCAACAGCTGCTCTTTCTGTTTGGTCTCTAGCCGACTGATGCTTAGCAGGGCCAGCTGTGGGAGGCCTGGCTGGTTGAGACCTAGCAGACTGGGCTGGAAGAGAGCTTCTGGGCAGCAGAAGCACTCAGAGCCCAGTGTGATAACCTGCTTGTCTGGAAGAATAAAGTCCACTGGGCCCTTGGCCTCAGTGCAGGCCAGGTCGGCTTCCATATTCCTGGCCACATAGCAGCAGGCTTCTTTAATCTGGTGGATCGGCACTGTCTTGCTTGGTGAGTGGCCATTTGCAAGCAGCAACTGAGCCAGGTAGTCAGTGAGGTCAGCACCAGCCACATCTAGCCGGTAGGTGTCAGATGGGGCCAGGTGCCCAGAGAGGATGGGTGCCACATAAGAGGTGCCATGGCCACTGCCCAGCACCAGCCCAGTAGTACGCCCATAAGCATAGAGTGCCAGCAGGGCCTGATGTACTGTCTGCATGGCTGGCACATGGAAATGCTCGAAGAGTATCTCAGCCACCTTTTCTCGGTTGGTGCGTGGTGAGATGGGTGAATCAGCCACAAGCACAGCCAGCTCCTCAGGCTGCACCCCCAGTCTGCAGTAGAACAGGTGCTGCCATAGCACTTCTAGCGCATCCCAGTCAGAGACCACTCCTCGGTTCAGCACTGGGTAGGAGTCATCTTGGTTTTCAGGGGCTGCATACCGGGGCTGGCCTTGGGCTGGGTGCTGCAACAGCTGAACTTGTGAAGGTACAACAGTGAGGACATGGTCCTCTCTAGCCAGTCCACATTTGGTGAATCCCATGCCTGTGTCAATCACTACTGCTGACATGTCCTGGTAGGGGCCTGATGCATGGCAAAACACTGAGGACTGCCTTGGCAGAGTATCCATGGTAGATACCAGCTTATAGCAGGCCCCACAGAGAGGACCAAGGTACGCAACCATTGATGAATGCGTAATGTCCTCAGGTGTCAAATTAAACTGTTTCCCACACTGGTGTTCAGTGGCCACCATGGCAATGGGCAAGACTTTGCAACCAGGGCCAGGTATGCTAAATGTGACCAGAGAAAACCGTTCTTCCTGGACCCTCAAACTGTTTACAGGTTGCCGGGGTGAAAGTTGATCCACGCTGGGATTCTGAGTGCTACTGATGCCAACCACATCTCTATTCACACAGGTCTCCTCAGGGGTCAGTGGCACTTGAAGGACCCCTCCATGGGTAGACAGGCCCGAGGACTGACTTTCCTGGGTGGAAGGCTGGCTAGGCTCCTTCGAAGTGAAGGGTCCTCTTGAGAAGGTGGGCTCCTTAATGATGGAGGACTTCTGGGTCTGCTCAGTGAAAGGAAGCTGTCTGGCAAGAGGGTGCTGCCCACTGAAAGGGAGCTGACCAGTAAGTGAGGCTGCCAGATAGAGGGGGGGGATGGCCCTGCTCTGTTACAGGTAACTGTCTAGCAGGGTGGTTCTGCCCATTAGGAGAGGTCTGGTCAGTGAGAGGTGCTTGCTCAGCATCTTCAGCCTGAGAGTTATTGGAGTGAGTGGTAACGTTTTCTTTCTGACTGTTGCTTCCTACATTCTTCTGGAGCTGAGGTATGGATACCTGGCTATTGGTTGGTGAAGCAGAGTTCATAAACTGCACATTTTTGGTCTGCATCTTGGAGGCATCTTGCATCCTGGAGGATTCCAACATCCAAATGGTGTAACTAGGTTCATTTTCTTCAGCATCGGGTTTAGATAAACTAGGATCAGGAACATGAGTCCAGGTCTCCTCACCAAACTGGAGGGGTGTTCCCAGTGAAACAGGTACAGTGAGCATCCCAACCCTGGTGGGTATCTCAGTACCAGAATTTTGTAACTTCAGGTTAAGCCTGGCCTCCTTGGGAACCAGGGCCACATCTTGGTAGCTGCCAGATGACAGGCTAGAAGGTACAGGGCTAGACAACATGGCTTTGGTGGACCAGAAGCTGGAATTGCTGGCAGGGGACAGAATGGTCCTGGCCGGAGGCTGCATGGGCTGGATATTTTCAGGGCCACAGATAGATGGTGTGTTGGGCATAAGGCCCACTAGCACTGCCCGTGAGTCCATAGGGTCATGGCATAGCAACCCCATTCTGGTATTGCCTGTGGCCATATCAAACACCATCACACAGTCTTCTACACCTTCCTGAAGCTGATAAGTAGGGGCACTGGAGGGGACTATCTGCACAGCCTCCCTGGGAGACTGAGGTGGTAACTGCTTATGACAGGTTTCTTGATAGGCAGATGGTGGTGTATTAGAACAGTTGCTGTTGCAAACCTTGAAGTGTTGCTTGTCTGGCTGAGACCCAAAAATCTTCTGGTTATTCTTCTGGGACATGGGGGTATTTGGGGCTGGTTTAGGACTCCCTGGCCTGGAGGTAGAGACCAGGAGCTTCTCTTCCAGGTTCTCAGGCTGTTTGGATGGCTCCTGCTTTCCAGCAACTTTGTGCTCTTGGGCATCATCTGGGAAAAATTTTGGAGCAGGTATTGAGGTACAAGATTCCCTGTTAGAATAGAAAGGCACTTCATCCTGGCCAGATGTGACCATTTTGGGAGATTCTGAGAGGACTGACCATTGATTGCCATACCTCTTGAGAAAGGGGTCTTGAGACAGGTCTTTGGTGACTGTAGTGTTACCAGTCACATTCTGGAGAGTACAGTTGTAAGGTTCAACTGCAGGAGTTGCATCCAGAGCTGGATTAGTAGTCTGACCTGGAGTTGGAGGAGCTGGTGACAAAGAATTTCTAACTAGGGTAGGAGCCTGAGTTGGACATAAGCTCTTGTTCTGCCTCTGATCTTGGGCTGGAGCCTGAGCTAAAGCCAGAAGACTGTGGTCTTCAACTGGACCACCATTTCCTGAGTGGCAGTAGGGTAGCCTTCAACTCTTCCCAGTGCTCTTTGGGGCCATTTGGTCAATTTTGCGAGGCCCTTATCCCACCCTACTAGGACTTTAGCTGGAGCCTTGCCTTCCCGCCCCAGCTGCACCTTATGCCAAGAGCAGCAGGATCCATGCTGAGTCATGTCACCAGTGCTGTTATTATGCATGCACATCGGTAGGTTCAGGATCCCATTGTCTAGGACCAGATACTGTTGGGCTCTCACGACATGGCTTGGAGACAAGCTGGCTGTGGAGCATTGTGGGGCATCCTTGGAGGCCTGCACATCGCTACATGGGGACCTAACCTGAGCAATGTCCTGTTGGACCTGGTGAATGAGCTTAGGGATATGGGCCTGGGAAGTTGGGTCACAGGCCTCATCAGTAGTAGCCTTGGTGGATGATGACAATCTTTGCTTGAAGTCTGAGGATTCTGAGCTCATCTGTGGTCCCTGGGACTCTTTGAGGCCACCTTCTAGTTGCTGGCTGCTGGCCAAGGGGTAACCCTGGAGGCCTAATGGATCATGGACCCCCACCTTCTTGGTGGCTTCCATTGTCCTGCTCCATCCCTAGGTGCCCTACTTCACTGCTATGGCAACACCATACATCATAACCCCCAGTGACCTGGGGGGTGACAGAGTGACAAACCAGAGCCCCACCCTTGAGGAGTAGGGGTGTGCCTTGGGGCCCCTATTAGTAGCCAGAGAAGTTCATAGGTCTCATGAAGTTGGCCAGCTATAAGCCACCCTTCTCTCACATTCCCAGCCAGTGTCCACTCTGCCTAGGCCGGCCTCAAAAGGGGCTATGGTAAGGTCAGGGTAGAGGGGTAGGCATTGGAAACTCCCAAGAAATCCCTAGCAATGGGCCTTCTGGTGGGGGGAGGTCCTTCACCATTTAGTCCTAAGAGACAAAAGAGGGTGAGGGGCCCAGCAGGCCCAGGCTCTTCTCCACTATGTTCCCTAGCTCCAGGGACAGCAGATCCTTGGCAGTTTCTGGTGTTCCAGATGGTTTTCCTCTGCCTATGCCTCACAGAGCGCCCTCCCCAGAGCCACATGTCCCGAAAGCCCTGGACTAATATCCTGCAGGAGTGGGGATGGGGGAGGCAGAGGTAGTTTGGAGCCTCTGCTCAGAATCAGAATGTTCTAGTTCTTATCACATTGTATCAGCTTCACCTTTGCTATAATGGGGGCAAAGCACTGGGCCCAAGGCTGGGACACAGTGGCCATAAGGCAATTAGAAGAGACACAGTGAGTACATTATAGGTGCAGGACTGAACGCAGGGGCACAGAGCTGGATTTACAAGAAGGAAAACTGGACAGAGACCCAGACATGGGTTAGAATGGTAAGAGATGTAAGCTATCAGACTAAGGAGGCCATTCCACCCTCCATTTCTTGGATGAGGAACACAGGAGGGAAGGGAGGAGTGGGATCCTCCCTGAAATCTCCTACACCCCCAGAGCTGCCCTGCAACCCAGAGGACAGGACTAGACACAGCAGTCCAGAGAGCCATCCATTGTTGTGCTTGGGTCTGGAGATTCTGATCTGGTGCAGAGTCAGACCCTCCTTCCTCCCCCAGCTCTGAGATCTGTGCCTCTCCCCTTGTCTTCCAGGTCTGCATCCCTTCAGGCCTCAGTATTTCCACCTAGGAAACAGGTTTGTGAAGAATATAGCAATCGGCTTGTCCTCTGAAGCAATGTGTTTTCACAGAGGTTAAAAATAGTTTTTGCAGTTGGCTGTGGGGTGCGAGGCTGTGTGACCAGGGACCAAGGCTAGCACCACACTGTATATGTACCTTTCTGATTTGGCACTGGGCAAAGCCTGACTCAGCCCCATCTCGTGTCCCCTGGGCTCTCTCCCTGTCTTCAGATGCAACCTTTGATTAAGAACCAGGACAGACAGCTCAGGCATCAGGGAGCCAAACTATTTTCCTTCATGCTATGATTCAGGAAACGTTGTAGAGTTGAGGGGTCAGTGGGCTGTGCATGTGTGTGCCTTCACATGTGTACACACATGCTTGCAGAACACTACTGACTGTGTTACACTCTGAGCAAGCTAGTTGTTTTTCATGACACTGATCTGATAGTAACCTCTAGTGCCTGTGCAGCATAGGACCTGGGCTGTGCCTCAGAGGAGTAGGGAGGGATGGAAGGCTGCCTGAAGAATGCCCTCCCTGTCCCTGTCCAAAGACTGAGCCATCCTGCAAAGAGTGAAGCGTGGCCCACCTGCAAAGTGAGGCATGGCCCTCCACTCCAGGGCTAGGGTCTTTGTAAGCAACAGGCCTGGGGTCCCCTGAAGGAAGAGGGAAGGGCCAGCTGAAGAGTGTGGCTTGAGAAGGAAGGCCAAAGGAAGCAACTAGGAGAGAGAAGGGGTTTCTCACCTGGAGAGCAAAAGAGCTTAGAGCAGAAATAACACTGACTGATGCTGATCAGGTCCTTCCTCTGTGCTGGTGCAATATGTAAAACAACAGTCTCACAGAGTTCTATAAACTAAGCACCACTGTACTTTTATTACAGATGAGGAAAATCAAGCCCCAGAAAGAGAAGAGAGGCTTGCCTTAGTTAGTGTACTGTAGAACCAGAGTCTAAACCTCGACCACTGGGCTCTAGATCTATGGCAACCCCAGGAAGTTGTGACGGCAGGACTGGAGGCCATGCCAAAGTCAAGGAGGCACAGAGAGGAGCCTACACACCTTCCTTCTAGTGCTGCATCCCCAAGCCTGACATCCATCAATTTGCTCTTCCTCTGGATAGCTTAGTAGGTACCCCAGTAGTGGGAGGGGTTTTTTCCATGCTGGTAACACTAAGCCAGTGCCCTCCCAGGAACCTGGTGGTGTGGAGCATGGACCAGCTACACATGGTGCACAGCCAGGCTGTCCTTGTGTTTTGAATTCTTGACTGGTCAAAGCTTAATTTCACTTCATTCAGTTCAGGGGAGGAGCATCAAGGCAGGTATATAGAGAGCCAATCTGGACCCTTCCTGGCCAGCCCCTGGGGATACTGCCCCTATGCCTTCCCCCCACTTGTTTTTAAATAGTATCTCACCAGGAAGAAGGGTGTCCAATTCTATTTCTGATTCAGGGAAGTGAGGAGGGCCAAGTAGTTGCCATAGCAACTTGGAGAGAGCCCCTCCCCCAGGCTGAGCCCATTCCCCAGGCTGAAGGCTGTGGGTGCAGGGAGAAGCTGGAAGGAGCTCAGATGGATTCAACCCTATAAAAGCAAGTCCTGGCATTGCCTTCCCCCTCATGTTCACCTTCCCCCTTAGACAGGCTTGGGGAAACGTGCCAAACCCTGGAGATGTGTCAACTTATCCCAGAAGGTCTTCTCCCCTGTAGATCAAGGTGAAACCCTATCACCAGGGTGGTCTTAGGGACAATAGAGAGGTGACAGGGAGGTAGGTCATGAAAGCACAAAAGGTTATATTACTGGGAGTTCTATAGCCTACTAGGTCTATGGGCCCATTTCTCCGACAGAGCCTGCAGGAGGTGGCCAGATCTGTCAAGTTCCTGGGCTTGTGCTCTTTCAGTCCATATGCCTTCCACTCTCAGTGGTCTAGGAAGGCTCTGGCCATCTCCAAAAACCTATGGTCAGAGGGAGTGCTCAAGGGCTTCCAGCATAGCCATCCACTTTATAAAGGATGCAAAGATTAGGCCCATTTCCCCAAAGATTCATCCCTGCTCAATGTCCAGGAGCAGGTGCATCATCTCTTCAGTTCCTGAGGCTGAAGATGGGAACATTTGAGTCTGTAGAGGGAGGACCTCCCCAGCTAGCAGAGCCCAGACAAAGGTAGGTTTCTGAAAGACCCAAAAGGATCTCATGATCCAGCTCTTTCTCAGTGCTGATGGGAAACTCAGACCAGAAAGAAGAAGGAATGCATTCTTAGTCTCCAGTCTCCTAAGTTCCACACTGACATTCCTATCGTGTCCCTCTCTTGCCTGCTAGTAATGAACCCTGGAACTTACCCAAGTGATGCAGAAGCCCTGACCTCTTGCTTCCCTGAAGTTTCTCCCAGGCAGGACACAACATTCTGTGGAGACAGAACCATGTTGTAAAGGATCCAGCCCCACTGCCTGACCTCAAAGGAAGACAGCCAGGGACAACACTAGGATTCTTACAGCTAGGTGAGGGGAAGATAATCCACTCCTAATCTGGGATATGGAAGGCAAAATTCACTAGTGCTGAGAGGATAGGGATTCTGAGCTCTAAGACACAGAGAAATTTAAATAACAGATGTTTAAACAACCTTCCCTGCAAGCCGGCGGTGCAGTGACCCCTCTGCTGTGATGTGTTGCAGCTTAAAAATAGCCCACAATGAACCGCTCTGAGTCCCAATTGACTCAAGCTTACGTAACTCTGCGTGAAAGATGGCCAGCCGCACCAGCCTGGAGGGAGAGCAGTGGCACAGCTCTTACTGCTGCCCACAGCTGGCTTAGGGGGTGGGTACGTCCCCCATACTCTCTAGGAAGAACCCCCATCCAGAAGCCCATACCAGTGATAAGGGAGGGTGAAGAAATGCTGGCCCAAACACACATGGCTTTATGCCTCCCTGACAGAGACTTGCAACTGTGTCTTCAAAGGGGATGTGAGAACTGCTGCTCTCCTCCAGGGACCCTACACAGCCAAGGCCCAGGGGAGAGCAGGAATGGCTGCAAGAACAGAAAACTTGGCCATGCATCATAGTGCACTGATAGTCCCAGCACTCAGGAGGTTGTGGCAGGAAGATCAGCATGAGTTCGAGCCCAGCCTGGGCTACATCATGAGTTCAAGGCCAGGCTAACCTAGATAGGGAGAGTCTGTTTCAAAAACAAAAAACAGCCAGGTGTGGTGGCTCACGCCTGTAATCCCAGCACTCGGGAGGCAGAGACAGGTGGATTGCTGAGTTCGAGGCTTGCCTAGGCTACATAGTGAGCTCAGAGCCAACCTGAACTACAAAGTGAGACCCTGTCTCAAAAAAAAAAAAAAGATACAAAAACAAAACAAAAAATCAAACCACTACCAACCAAAACAAATACATGACTTGATCAGGGAGACTGGGCCATAAGTGCTTGTTGGGAAGGTAAGTAGAACTACCTAAGAAATGCATTTCTTCTTTGAAGAGGGGCTCCTGGTCTAAAGGGACTAATGCTTGGTGGAAGCTGTCACTGCTGTGGATCTCAGGAGTAGAGCTAACTCCTTTGGTTCCTCTAATTTTCCATGTCCAGGCTGCAATATCCTAGGAGGGACTTGTGTCATAAGGAAGGAGCAGTAGTTGAAAACAGATTGAATTCTTTCATCTTGGTTACAGACAACAGACAACTTGCCAGGCATCATGGTGCACCTATAGTCCCAGGACTCAGGAGCTGTGGCAGAAGGATCACCATAAATCACACCCTGCTGACCCTGATGCATCCCAGACCCTAAATCCTCAGTTCACAACTGGTCATGAGGGCTCAGGTAGCTGAACCAACCTAGAAGGGAACAGATAGGAGAGGGGAGGGTGGCCTGGCATTGGAAGTTCTAATATTCACTGGTCCCTCTGTCTCTGCCCATGCTGAGCTCCACTAAGGAGTTAGCAACTTCCCTCAACTCCTACCTGTGTTCAAAATAGGAGTCACGCCAGGTGTAGTGGCTCATGCCTATTATTCCAGCACTGGGGAGGCAGAGGCAGGAGGATTGCTGAGTTCGAGGTTTGCCTGGGCTACATAGTGAGCTCAGGGCCAGTCTGAACTACAAAACGACAGTCTGTCTCAAAACAACAACAAAAAAATAGGAGTCACTATGGGCCCAGCACCTGATCTCCTGTGGAGCAACGGTGAGATAGGTTTGGAATGGCACTATATCTGGGGTCCTCAGGTGTGACCCCCAGAGAGTCTTTGGGTCCCCAGCAAATTTCCTGAGGCATAATGAGAGTCTCAGGCTGGGCTAATGTTGCCCCATCAAAGCAGGTCAGTCTACCCCATGCATACACTCCAGGTGCCAGACAAGAGTAACACCAGTGGGTAGTCAAGAGCCTGTGAGTCATCTGCTGCCTTCTTGATCTCAGTTCCTATCCTGATCTCCTTCAGCCTGTAAAGGGATGTGCTTTCCCTCAGCACACTAGGGTCTGACGGAGAGATGAGACTGAAGGACAGGTACTTGTTCACCCCTCTTCATGGGAAGGCTAGACTACCAGAAGCCCAGGAGAAACCTCGTCTCACCCCATCCTACCTGGTAGACTTACATGACCAACAGCAGCCTTCCCTTTGCACCCACCATACTGGAGTTGAGACTCAGGCCTTCCCCAGCCTTCCCCAGCCTGTCTAGAGACCTGGAACTGACCTTCTCTATTTGTTCTCTCTAGTTGCTCAAGTTACCAAAAATGGAGCTCAGACCTTAGGGGCTGTAGAAGTTGGGATTGGGACAGCTGTGCCATAATCCAGGACCCCAAGCACCTGCTTAACTAGAACTCTCCACAAAGAATTCTGGCCCTGGAGGCCCTTGGCCTGGAAATATATTCAACGCTTTATTTTCTATCTGCACAAGAAAGCTGATATCCGCTGAGCTCTCTACCTTTCTGACTTCACTTCTGTGGAACCCTCTTTTCATCCTAAGCTTCTTTCCTATCCAGAGACCTCCTTCCTCTATGAACCTTCTTTGAACAGATGAACCAGTCAGGAGGGAGCCCTTGGGCCTTCTCCTCACTCCTCACCCATGACTCAAGCTTCGGGTGACCCTCAGATCCTCAGGATGGGTTAAAGGGTGAGGACTGCAAGTTGAGGTTTGGAGACTGCTTTTTTTTTTTTTTTTTTTTTAGACAGGGTCTCGCTTTGTAGTTCAAGCTAGCTCTGAGCTCACTATGTAGCCCAGGCAAGCCTCGAACTCAGCAATCCTCCTGTCTCTGCCTCCCGAGTGCTGGGTTTACAGGCGTTGAGCAACCACGCCTGGCACTGTGGTATGTGGTATTGATTGCTGGTGGGCGTGAGTCTCCACGCCCAGCATTGTATGTGGTTACTGGGGATCAAACTCAGGACCTTGCACTTGCAAGGCAGGCGCCAGAACCACTGAGCTAACCCTCCGGCCATGGAGACTTCTTTTGTATTGGTACAAGGAACACAGATTTGGGGCACTCCAGGACGCTCCATGCTGGTAACACTAAGTCAGTGCCCTCCTAGGAACCTGGTGGTGTGGAGTATGGACCGGCTACACATGGGGCAGAGCCAGGCTGAATTCTTGTGTTTAGAATTCTTGACTGGTCAGAGCTTATTTTCACTTCATTCAGCTCAGGGAAGGAGCAGCAGGGCAGGTATGTAAGCAGCCAGTCTGGACCCTTCCTGGCCAGCCCTTGGGGATAGTGCCCCTGTGCCTTTCTCCTGCTTGTTTACCTCTCATCCATCCTCAGGGTTAACACAGCTACTTACCATATTTACACACAGACAAGGGTCAGTGACCAACCATGTGGCCGACCATCTTCCTCTCTGCCTGCTCTGAGACATAAGAGGTGTTGGCTGTTGCTACCTACCTTTAGCCCACAGGCCCCTTATCTTTGGGCCCTTGAAATTTAGTGGAAGAGTCACCTTTTAAGCCCTTTAAGTCCCTAGGACTAAGCCTCTCTCTGGCTTGAGGTGACAGCTAGAGCAGCAGCATGGGTGGAGAACAGCTGGACATCCCTGCTCCCAATGAGTCCACTCTGCTTAGCAAGGAGCTCTTGCTCCAAACTTAAGGTTCTGTGCATGACAGTACAGTGCTGAGTATTTAGAGCAAAGAAAGCTTGCCTTGCTTAAGGTGAACTAGGGGTCTCCAAACTACAAGGATGAAGGCCCCAGGGGTCCTAAGCAAGGAAAAGTTAACACTGATCTATATCCTGGGCCCTGGGACCCCAGTTCCTCTAACAGCAGGACTCAGCTGCCTCCCTCAGCAGGCTGGGGGAGAGGCAAAGACACTTTTCCAGAGGAACATGGCCCTTTAGGAGCTGTTGTGCAGTGGGCTTGGCAAGTATAAACACCTTGAGAAGTTCTAAATTGGTTCCTCCAAAAGGGGGCCAAGGGGTCTTGCTGCTGGCTCCTCTCAGTGTTACAAATGCAGTGCTGGCAAGGTTTGGAAGTGAGCAAGTGTTCACACCCAACTCTGTATATATGTGGTAGGGGATGCTGTGGATGGAGAAGGGAGCCCTAGAGAAGTTTCATGGGTTGGGGAGGGGTGAAGCCAGGCAGTGTGAGCTTGAGGAGAAGTCATCCTGTTGGCTGTTGATCCAATAGTCTTCAGGGCCCTGTAATCTGACTTGGGCCTTACTCATCTTCTGTATGCTCTGCAGCAGTCTGGTCGACCCAGAGCCTATCCAGCAGCAGGGCCCCTGCTCACTCTACCCAAAACTTTCCCCAAACTCTTTCCCCAAATTCTAACAGATCTCCTCCCACTTGATAGGGCCTCAGCAAAAGGCCTTGAGTGGGAATGGTGGTGTATGCCGGTAGTTCCCAGCACTTGGGAGGCAGAGGCAGGAGGATCAGCATGAGTGTAAGGTCAGTCTAGACTACACAGTGAGTTCAAAGGCAGCCTAGTATATGAATATTCATTTTTTATTAGTGTCTCTGTATCACTGCTGAGTGCTGGGTGCCCAACAGGCATGATACAGAAAGTACTCCATAATTACATGCTGCCGAAGGGTTGCTCTCATAGGCTTATTCCATGTAGTGAGAAACCTATCTCTTCCTGCCTGCCTTTCAAGGCAGGCACAAGGTGGAAACCCCATATCCTCTAGTCTGGCATAGCTCAGTCACTACCGGGGGTTAATTTAAGCAAGTTCAGCCCCCATGGGCCTGGCCAGGACCTAGGTCAAGTGGACAGAGGTGGCTCTGAAAGAGGTCGGGGCCAAGACATACTCCTGTGCACAGGTGAGGACTGTGGATGTTCTGCGAGCACATTTGCCTCATTCGAGGTACCAGGGCCCAGGTTCACGTAGGCTGCGGACAGCTGCACGTAGTGGTCCCCAAGCAGCGAGGACACAACTTGCTCTACTTCTATCACCAGTGCTCTGAAGGTGGGTCGTGCTGCTGGGTCTGCCTCCCAGCATCTCTCCATCACCTGGTACCTGCAGAAGTAGAGGGAGGTCAAAGGCACAGTGCACCCTGACCCAGGGCCCTTGGCTGCCTACCTGCTGTTAATCCCATCAAGCCAAACAGAGAACACATGGTAGGGGCTAGTGCCCAGCATTCCCCAATCAGGGATAACTCTTCTCACTGCTATGATTGCTGATGCCTTTCCACCCTAAAGAAAGTCCATCCTGCCTCAGAGTTTAAAAGTGGTACACGCCTGTAATCCCAGTGCTCCAGGAGGTTGAGGCAAGGGAATCACAAATTTGAGCCCAGCCTGGGGAATTTAATAATTTATCAAGACCCTGCTTCAAAATAAATAATAGAAAGGGCTAGGGATATAGCTCACTGCAAAGGTGCTGGGTGCAATCCCCAGTACTGCAAAAAGAAAAAGAAACAAAGGAAAACAAGTTAAATTCAGCTCTGGTACTCAATGGCATAGGATATGTGATCTTGGGCAAGTTATTTAACCTTTCTGTACCTCTGACTCTTCTGATCAGAGAGCAAGAAAAACACAGGGAGAGAGGATACCCATAAAGTAATTAGCACAGGGCCTACCTCACAAGCTACTATGATTATCTCACATGTATTCCAGGAAGGAAGTAACATGATAATTTAAAGGCCTAAAATTAGGGGCAGCACTTGGCACAACACTAGTGCACTAGTGCATGGTTCTGAAGCAGAAGTTCTCCAGGTTTGCCTGCTTCATTATCTTGGGTATGGTATCCTTGCCTTGCACCATCTAAGTGCCCTACACATAGTATCTCATCCATGTCTCACACTCTCTGAGAATAGTACTGTTATCGTAAGCATTTCACAAATGAGTAAGCAGAGGACCAGTGAGGAAAAGGGACTTGCTCTGGCACAATGGCCACTACTATAGTGTGCTATCTGGATCCCCTTTCTTTCCCCAGTGACTGAGTGTTCCTGTTGACAGCTCTTGGTAGAACTTCTCACTTGCTACTACCCTAGGCAAAGGATAACAGCCTCCAATAAGCTCACACCCCCTCACCAGGCACAACCTACGACCAGTGACTGATTAATGCCTGGTACAGAGATGTGGAAAAAAAACAAACTCTAAAGAGCCAATCCCATTGGTTGGGCTGCATCCTTTCTGCATCTGCATCACTGCCACCCTCTTGAACTCTGCCTAGCCTTGTTTCCCCTGCCACAAATTCCTAATGAAGCCTACGCAGATATCTCCATGAGTGTTCAGGGAGCCTACCCTGGATGCAGGTAGGCAGTAAAGTCAATTTCTGTTCAACTCAGATGCCTTACTGAAACAGATCATGAAGGTCAGACCAAAGCAGGTAGGGCTGTGAGGAAGTGTTACTCAGACACTTTTTGGAGTACAGTCTGGAATGGGGAGTCTTCAACCTCTTTTCCTATAACCTGTTTCTTTGCATTCTAACCTCACAGGCTTGAATATAGCTGAGGCATATGTGCAACACAGGGAGCCAGACCCGCCCCACAGGCACTGATGACAGCATGGCTGCTGCCATCACTCTGGGAACAGGGAATGTGAAAGTCAGTTCAATGATCTAGCGATGCAGAGGAGCCATTGTGGGAATTAACAAAATCTTTTCGTGAGGACAGTAAGTGAAGAGATGTAAAACAGCCCTCTAAGCAGGAAAAGGGGGAGTCAGGAAAGTGAGCCACTGGCCTCAACCCAGACAATGAGTTGGAATCTGTTGCTATGGCAACTTTTCGTTCCTCTCAGTATCTTGGCCTGAATTTGGGGGGTAGGGGAAGTCCATAGATGAGAAAATTGAGACCCAGACAGGTTGATCCTAGTCAACCAAAGGATCAGGCAGAAAACAAGATGGGAGCTCTACCTTTGGTTCCTCCTTGTTTCAGGGCTCACCTGCCTCCCCACTACCACCTCTACATACTCACAGAGAATCAGGGCAATATTCAGGCTGAGGAAGACGCCGACCCTGGGCCAGGAAGTAGATGAGGTCAAAAGGGTCAATGTGTGGGTATGGTGGGGCACCCCGTGTTAGCAGTTCCCACAGCAGCACACCAAATGACCACTGTAAAAGGGGAGAAGTGAGAGGACTGAACTCTTAAATTAGGGGATAGGTGGGTCCCCCAGGTCTTCTACCTCCCAGAGTCCTTCACCTGAGAATACAGAACCCTACCCTCTAAACAGAGCTCATTCTTGAATCTTGTACATGTCTCTTCTTTCTCAGTCTAGAGTTGGGGATGGGCAAGCTCTGAATGGCCTGTGAAGAGCCAATGAATTCTTATCTCATCTTGCTGCAGTAGATGTCAAATTCCATTTTACATCTTCCCAAGAGGTTCACAAATGAACTGTGGAGGTTGCCTAACTGGAGATTCCCTGAGCTTAGATCATAAGGAGCTGGATGGGGAAGGCCAAGTCTCTATGGGATTGGAGCCATGTCTCCTAGGGCAGGTGGTGCCTCACCACATCAGACTTGGTGGTGAATCTGTAGGTCTGCAGGCTCTCCAGTGCCATCCACTTGACAGGTAGGCACGCATGGCGTTGCTGACGGACACTGTAGTAATCCTTGTCCAGGACGTCCCGGGCCAGACCAAAGTCAGCCACCTTGACTATGAATGACTCATCTAGCCTGGGAGGGGGGAATCACATTAGAACTGACTCCCACCAGGCCCAAAATTCATCTCTTCCAAGCCTTTATAGAATTTCAGAGCCAAGTACTGAGTGGACTGAAAAACTGAGACCCAGAGAGAGAAAGGTTATGCCCAGGGCTTGAGTGGGCCTTTTTCTACTAAAGTAGCCTTGGGCAGCAACATGCCCTCATGCACTGCCCCTCGGCTTTACCTAGGTTACTCACATGCAGTTCCTAGCAGCTAGGTCCCTGTGCACAAACTTCTGTTCTGCCAGGTACTCCATACCACGAGCTACCTGCAGGCCGAAGCTGATGAGGTCCTTCACTGTGGGGTTCTGGGAGCACAGGGGATACATGAGCAAGGGCAAAACAGTTCCATCCTCAGCTGGTGCTTACCTCCTCCTGCTCCCAAGGGCTCCCTGGGCACTGACCCGCTGAGGTGAACGGATAAAATGGAGCAGGTCTCCATGGCGCATATAGGGCAACAGCACACGGGGCAGTCCCTCAGGTGGCAGCATGATCCCAATGAGAGCCAGAACATTTGGGTGGTGCAAGCCACGCATGAGCAATCCCTCACGAAGGAAAGCCTCCACCTCCTGCAACTCTGTGATACCTGGGAAATGACTCAGATCAGGCCCAGGGCAAGAAGACCCTTCCCAAGTGTCAGATGGGGAAAATGCAGAAACCTCTTGCTTTGCTCAGGATCACTTAGTAAGGTGACAACAATGTAGAAACAAGGAGCCTCCCAGCCTTGGGTTCCTCCATAGGTTTTATCCCACTTACGACTCAGTGATTTGATGGCACAGTGGATTTGATTCTGGTCCTTATCTGTATATTCCCCATGGTACACAACTCCAAAGTGCCCTGTCAAGAGCACCAAAATGGTGAGCGCTGGGGATTTACCTCAGTGGCACCATGCCTGCTTGCCATGTGCAAGTTCCTGAATTTGATCGCTGATGCCAGAAAAAAAAGAAGGAGATAATGAGAGGGAGTTTGGTGCCCAGGCTCACAGCACATCCTCTCATTGGCATCCAGACCACCAAACAGGTATATCTGATATTAAAAACAAATAGCAACCAGGTGTAGTGACACACACCTATAATCCCAGAACTTTGGGAGGCTGAGGTAGGAGGATTACAAGTTCTAGCCTAGTTTGGGCAATTTAGCAAGACACTGTCACAAAATAAAAAATAAAAAAGGGTTGGGGATATAGCTCATTATGTAGTTCCTGAGTTCAATCGCTAGTATGAAAGGCAACACTTCAGTATGGCAGAGATTGCAGTCTTGCCACATCTGCTTAATTTATACTAGAACCACTGAAGATAGAATTTTGCTCATCCCCATTTCATAGATGAGCAAAGGAAGCTCAGAGCAATGGTACAGTTAATCATACAGGTTGGTATGAAAGCTAGAACAGATTTTTCTTTTCTTTTTTTTTTTTTTTTTTTGAGACAGAGTCTCGCTTTGTATTTTAGGCTGGCCCTGAGCTCACTATGTAATCCAGGCAAATCTCGAACTCAACAATCCTCCTGCCTCTGCCCCCCAAGTGTTGAGATCACAGGTGTGAGCTACCACACATAACACCTGGCCTTGTGGTATGTGGTACTGATCACTGGTGGGTGTGAGTTACCTCACCCTGTATTGTATTATGTGGTTACATTGAACCAGGGACCTTGCACTTGCTAGGCAGATGCTAGAACCACTGAGCTAAATCTCCGGCCCTAGAATAGACTTTTGCTTAACTGTCCCTTGAGCCTATGTTATCCTAGAACTCTCTGTCCCAGTCCTATCAGGCCCCATACCTTTGCCAATGACTTGGTCACTGTGAGTGATCACCTGCTCATGAGGGATCAGCACATCCTTGACTTCAGCCAAGAGTTCCGAGTTCAAGTCCTTGAGCTGGATGGATTCTGTCCGCAGCAGAGGGACATAGGACCCTTCATTACTGCCTGAGAAGGACTCTCCATGGACCTCGGTAGGAGAATGTGGACCATCAAGGGCAGAGAGTGCTGTGGGGGAGAGGGCATAAGAGGCTGTGGAAACATTGCGGCCCCAGTTTCTAGCACCTCTACCATCTCTCCATGGTCATTTCTGTAGTCAGAGCCCGAGGAGAGCACAGGCAGAAGCACAGATCCAGTAGTCTGGCCCAGGGATGCCAGGTCATTCAGGTGGGGAGAAAGGACTGTGGGAGTCAGCTCCTAGCAGGGAGGTGTGATATCCCAAGGCCTGGACAGAGGGAGCATGTGGGGGTTTGGAGATGCCACTCTTTGGAGGTAGAAGTCAAGTCAGGGTGGGAGTAAGGAGCTCACCTAGTTGCTTCCTCCGCCATTGGTAGTTGAAGAGTAGTGCAGCAGCCAGTAAAACCACAAGCAGGACCAAGCCCAGCAAAATAGCAATGAGTATGTTCTGTGGGATGTCCCCCAGGCCTGGTCGCACCACTTTGCCCAGGATGTGACAGTCATCATCCACACAGACCTGGAAGCAAATGGCAACTCAGGCCTAGCCTACAGGCCTTCAGCCATGTTTCCCATGAAGGACCGGCTGGACTGCTTACCTGCAATGGGACACCATCCTTGCTGAGTTGCACTGAGGGAGGCAGGGGACAGACTACCACATCCCCCCGGAGCTCATACTGGCAGCTCTCACCATCAACCGTCACGTTCACACCCACGCAGTCAACTACAGCATCCAGCCCAATGTACTGCAGAGTCATGAGGATCAGGAGGTTCAGTCAGTGACCTGGCCCCCATTCCATGACCCTTTTTTCCCTTCTGTCCCTTCCCCCACACCTACCTGGAACTTAACAGCATGTTCTTCAGGCTTCAGTGGGGCTAGGTCTGCACTGGGTGGATGAGGTGGGGGTAGGAAGCGAAAGCTGGGCAATGTGAAGCCAGCAGCTCCATCTGCCTGGACACTCAGATTGCCTATTGCCCACCCCCGAGGGTCTCGGACCACATATTCAGGCAGATGGCATCGACGTTGCTTCGGAAGTGGCCCCTCACACTGCTGAGACCCACGTGAGAATGGTTAGGCAGGCACCCCATTTGTGAGCTATCCCAGATTCCTCAGTCCAGTGTGAGGTTGGAGCTCAGAGAACCCTCCTCCCTCCTGGCTGGAGCCCACTCACCCTGTTCTCTACTGCCCATTGCCCATCATGGAATGACAGTTTTAGGTGCCATGATGAAGTCAGATGCTGGCCATGGATGGTGACATGGGAGCCACTATAGAGAAAAGCAGAGTGCTTTGTTCTGGGTGCTCTCTAAGGTTGGCTCCTTCACTCCTCAGAGGCTGATGTGAGCAAAAGGTGACACTTACGTGTAGCCACAGTTAGGGGTGATACCCAGCACAATGGGGTCTTCCCGGTAGTGAAAGGACCAGGAACCAGGCACCTCAGCACCCCCTATCTGCAGGCCAAGGGGGACTCTGGCTGCAGCAGCACCAGGGGGCGTGGTACATACCATTTCCCCCTCGCTGACCCTGCAGGATGAGAGATTGGGTTCAGGGGCACCTCATCCCCACCTTAGCCAGGGCTTATGATGGCCAATCTGACCTCTTCCATGGGCCTACTAATCCCTTCCAGTTCCTCTGTTGGCTGCTTCCTCCACCCACCCACACTCTATGAGTCCCAGTAAGACTTTCATGAAAGAAGAGAATGAATAGGTCCTTCGTAGCCTTGGCTTGAGCCAATAGACCCTGTGATCTTCTCTCTTCCCTCTGGACTTGAAGGGGAAAAGCTCCTTCCTGAAACTGCTCCCTCATATTTATGTAATGGCCCTCTTCTCTCCACCCTTACAGAATCCAGGTACCTACTTAGTGAGGCTCCCCTAAATGGGGCCGTATGGCTTCCAATCTCCTTGCTTGGTGATACTCACTGTTTCAACTGGCATTGAGTTCCATTGATCAGCACAGCCCGGCTGGTGCCTATAGACAGATACTGGCCTTCCAGGGTGACATAGGTGCCTCCTGCCCGTGGGCCAAACAGGGGTTGCACTGTTGTCAGCACTGGCTCCTAAGAAGGCATTGAGGTATCTTAGCTGGAACAGGCCCTCCATCCCAAGCCTTTCCCTTTTTATATCATCCATGGGCCAAGGGCACACACAAAACAAGGAGGCCTCACCATGAAAGAGAAACCTTCCAGCGTGGAGGTTCCATCTATACGGAAGTGTCTGCCTGGTAGCATGTCAGTCACAGTAAGGCTGACATTGGTAGTCCCTGCTGCCTGGCCATGCAAGGGCTCCAGCTCACACTCAAGCTTCTCTACGAAGTCCTTCCAGGGTGCTGCGCTGTGGCACCAAGAGAACTGGCTTGAGATTAGCCAGGAATCACAAGCCTGCCCACATGCTGGCTACTAGTCACAGGCCACCTCTGAACCTGAGAATGGCATCTCTTCACCTAGCCCCTCCCTCTAGGACAGGTAGGACTGGGCCAGGCAAGGACTAAACTTTAATCTAAACCATGACTATACAGACAGGTAGGGCACATGCAACTCAAAAAGGAACTGAGATGTTTTTCCAGGAATGGGGCAGCCACAGCCACTGAAACTTGCTCTATACCCCATAACCCTGATAAGCAGAAGACAGGGGTTGCACACAGAAGGGGCTACTTGGTTGCTCCCATCAGTGATAGAGGGAAGGCAGAGACCAGCTTGTACCTGAGGTCTGAAGTATCCAGAGGCAGCAGCTGGCAGGGACTTTGGTCCACTGTAACCTGATAGGTTCCTTCAAACACCAAAGACTCAGGGTGCCGGTAGAAGTTGGAGCCACACAGGGTCAGCCTCGTGCTGCCCCTTAGTGGCCCACTGTGGGGGTAGAACTGAAGCCAGAGAAACAGGCTGAGTTTTGTGTGTAGTTGGGCTTTCTTCAGCCCTCTCTGCTTCTTTCAGAGTTCCTTGCCATACCGTTTGTCTGCCCCACTCTCCAACTATTCTGGTTACTTGCTTGTCCTCATTCAAGCATTTTCCTGCTTCCCAGGTCTTAGCACATGCTGTCCCCTCTACCAAGAATATCCTTCTAATAGATACAGGCTTGAGGAACATCATGGTCAAGACTTGCTGAGCCCCACCACAGGCCCTGCTTATCCCACCCTTACCTGTGCCCTTCCAGGAAAGCTATACCTCAGTAAGCTTAGGTGGACAATGATCTTGTTGCCAAGAGCCAGGACACTCTTCCTGTCTGCCACACATGTCCCCACACCAGCCACAGCCCATGAAACGCTGTGTTCTCAGGCATCGCCTACAGGTGAGAAAGTGGCGGCAGCCAGGGCCCCGGATAGGTACCTGGAAGACCTTAGGGTGACAAATAGGTGGATCAGGGATGGATGGCTGAAGGAGGAAACTATATCCCACAGACCCTCTGGTCCCACTGTAGACTAGGGTGGTGGGCCTGTATATCAACATCTTCCTAGATGGTCCCACAACCTTGACCCCAGGCAGTGACTCTGCCTACCTCACCTGGTCCCCAGAGGTGAAGAGTAAGTTGGCCCCGAGGCGACTGACATCTCGCTGAATGGGTTGCCCACTGGTGCCCAATGAGAAGTTGGACACATACAGAAGGTAATTGAGTGACCTGGCTAGCTCCACCTGAGACAAGTCAGCTGTAAGCAAAATAGACATGGAGATAGGACAACAGGGCTAGGGCATTGTGAAGGTAAGAGACCTACCTGCAGGATACGTCCATCAGTTGTGCCCATGTGGGCCACTGTAACATTGCCAAGGCGTGTTACATACAGTGCTGTGATCTGCACTGGTCCTAAAAGCCCGTTGAATAAGTCCACACGTTGGAAGCCATTGCTGACCAGCAGAGGGAAGTAGTGGCAGCTGATGTTAGGGCTAGGGGCCTCTGGGACTGGCTAAGGAGGGTCAGGGAAGAAAAAAAGTGTTCAGCATCTGTCAGTGATCACAACAGCCCCAAACTTCCACTCCTCACCTGGCCTGACTAGAGAAGGCTCTTGGCCTGCCAGTTACCTGCTTCCACTCCTCATGGTGCTTTCTGAGGTATCTAAGGCTGGGAAGGAAGGAAGACAAAGTCCCAGGAAGTAGCTCTCCTACTTCCTGCCCTATCCAGCTGTATCCATTATGGTAATGAGTTACTCAGTCTTACAGACCCAACCTCACAACCAATCTGTAGCATACAAACAGGCTCAGAGAGGTCTGACCTCAGGAGAGGAGCCAAACTGGAAATCTGTGTTCCTAACCAGAGTCCTCTCCTGCCCCCTGCTGGCTCTGCTCTGCCTCTGTAAGTGCTCCTCAGAAAATCCTGTCCTCCACGGGCTTCAGTTTCCACATTTGGGCAGAGGATCAACTTCGAGGTTAATTGGCCAGCACTCTGGTAAACCAAGCCTTCTTAGCCTCCTCTTTCTATTTATTCCACCATTCTGTTTCCATCTTCCCCTTCTGTTTCTCTTAGACAGAAGCTTTTTTAAAATAATTTTTTCCTTTTTTTTTTTTAAAGACAGGGTCTCACTTTGTAGTTCAGGCTGGCCCTGAGCTCACTATGTAGCCCAGGCAAGCCTTGAACTCAGCAATCCTCCTGCCTCTGCCTCCCGAGTGCTGGGATTACAGGCATGAGCCACCACGTCCGGCACTGTGGCATGTGGTATTGATTGTTGGTGGGCATGAGTCTCCACGCCCAGCATTGTATGTGGTTACCAGGGATCAAACTTAGGACCTTGCGCTTGCGAGGCAGGCGCCGGAACCACTGAGCTAACCCTCCGGCCCAATTTTTTTCCTATTCTTAATCTCTGTTGCTCCTAGAATTCATTCTTCAATTTTGGAGAACATGAACTCTGATTTCAGATATCTAGCAAGTTTTGAAGTTACATCTCTTTCCTGTATATCATAGATTTGAAACTAAAGCAAAAACAAAACCAATCCTTCACAGTTTGAGGAGTACTACTCTGGGGAATATACTGGAAGTAACATTGCTGGATCAAAGGCGTACAAATCAAAGTTCACAATACTTAGTTTTATGGCTAGGAACATATACTGGGTCATCAACTAACATAAAGCTTGGAAATTAACCTGCAGAAAAGTAATAAATCTGAAAAGGAAACACAGGAACTAGCTGCCACAGGCTGAAGTCCATGGCATTTCCAGCTGGAGAAGGAGACATTACTCAGGATGATGGAACCTAAAGTCACTTTTGCTATGAAGTGTGACTCTTCACTTGGGCTATCAGAAGCCAGATGCCAGAAATAGGCTCTCTTCCTCTGTCAAGACTGAAGACAAATAAGATAAGAGGTTTAGAGGAGCATCAGCTACACCTGGAAACTTGGAGCTATTGTTCTAAATCTGTGGTCACCTAGATTCCAGGAAATGTTGAGTCCCTCATGACAAAGACCACCACAGAGACAACCTTCTCCTGGAAAGGAAACTATCTCTCTGCCCATGAGGATTCCAGCACAATGGCACCAGGACCGAGATAATGATCAACCAGACTCCACCCCATGAGCTAATCCTGGAAAACTGGCCTCCTGCCTTTTGTAGGTTACCCATCTGAACCCCTGTATCAACATGTACTCCCTCCAGCTACCTGAGCTAGAGCTTTTCCTATATTGCTCTAACTTTTTTTTTTGGCAGTACTGGGAATCAAACTCAGGTCCCTATGCTTCCAAAGTAGGCACGGTACCACTTGAGCTAAATCCCCAGCCATAATTAAAGCTTTTCCTGTTTTAAAAAATAAACAAACAGGGCTGGAGATTCAGTTCAGTCGTTCTGACGCCTGCCTAGCAAGTGCAAGGTCCTGAGTTGGATCCCCAGTAACCACATACCACAGTGCCAGGCATGGTGGCTCGCACCTGTCATCCCAGCACTCAGGAGGCAGAGGCAGGAGGATTGCTGAGTTTGAGGCTTGCTTGGGCTACATAGTGAGCTCAGGGCCAGTCTCAACTAAAAAGCAATACCCTGCCTCAACAACAACAACAAAAACAGGGGCCAGGGATTTAGCTCAGTGGTTCCTGAGTCTGCCTGGGAAGTGCAAGATCCCAAATTCCAACTATAACCACACGCCACAATGCCAGGCATGGAGGCTCACACATGAAATTCCAGCATTTGGGAGGCAGAGGCATGAGAACTGCTATGAATTCAAGGCTGGCCTGGACTACATAGTGAGTTCAGGGGCAGCCTGAATGACAAAGCAAGACCCTGTCTCAAAAAATAAATAAATAAATCAAGCAAGCAAGCAAGCAAGTAAACCTGAGCCTTCTCCCTGAAACTCCAAAGATCTTCCTATACCTCTATGTGGTACTGATACCTTCCTCAAGTATAGAAGGGATACCACAAGCTTCTATGGACTGGGTGCTAGGCTCGGCCCCAGAGGCCGGGAGATGTTAACCTTTTTCTTGCTCTTCCATGGGGGTATTTGGATACTGCATTTCTGGGGCACAACTGTGGAAGCTTCTTAGAAAGTAGGGACACAGTATTTGAGGTGTTGGGGCTGGGTCTGAGATGCAGACAGAGCTCAGTAGCCAAATCTAGGTGCTCAAAACTCACTTTCCTGTACTGAGGGCACTCTTTAAGGAAAGGACGTCAGGAGCCTCATCAGACCACATAGATTTAACCCACTCCTGAAACTTCATTGCAGACCAGGGGCTGTGGAGCAACAGCAGGTACAGGCTTGGGCATAAAATTGCCCCACATCCTGGGTCTGTACCTTGTGTGGGTGGGGACTAGCCTGCCAGGTGTTTTCAGCATGACTCAAGGACAGGTGGGGCTCTGGGACTGAAAAGAGGGCCTGACCCAGTGAGAGCCACACACTGTTTGCTTCCTTCTAGGCTCCAGGGTTTTAGCTCTCAATACTAAGCTTTACTAGGACCCCAGGCCCCTAAAGACACCTGTCTTAAGTGTACAGTGCACCATGGAGGACCTGGACCCACCTGGACCCACAGAGAGCAAGCACTACCTGAGGCAAGTCACTGTAAGCACACAGTGAGTGCTGCCCCAGCAGCTGCATGGCCAGATCACTGGACAAACACTGATTCACACACTTTCTGGCCTGACCAGGCCCAGACTGTGGGAAGGGCCTCAGGTTAATCTTTCTGGTTCCTGGCACTACCCAGCCATTCTGGGTATTTCCTGACCTACTGACTAGCTAAGTTAGGGAGAGTTTCTGACTCCCCAGAGGGAGGGTGATGCAGCCAAGCAGGGCTGTCCAGTGCCAGACAAGGAGTCCTCAACTCCTGGGCCTCTCAATCTAGATGTATTCGGCTGAGGAAAGGAAGATAAAGATCCCACCCCACACTGAGGTAAATGCTCCCACCTCTGGGGCCTCCACTGGAGCTGAAAAGGAGGGAGTTCAGAGTGTTGTATGAGAGCTAGGGGACTGGGGCGGCCAGAGACCCCTTCAGTCACTGTGGGGTCCACTCATCCAGTGCTCCATTCAACCCATTCCTTTGGCCTAATCTCTTATAATCTCAGGTGGGACTATTTGAATAGCTTCCGGGACTGAATTTGGGTTTTGTTTTCAGGGTAACTCCACTTATGTATGTATGTATGTATTTATGGTGGCGCTTGGGGTTGAACCCAGGAGGATGTTACATATGTCACTCTATCAATGAGCTACATTTCCAAACATTAAGGTAGCATTTTAGGGGCCAGGGACTTATCTCAGTGGTTCCAGCATCTGCCTTGCAAACACAAGGTCCAGAGTTCAATCCCCAGTAACCACATACAACATTACTGGGCATGGTGACTCACACCTACCAGCAATCAGTACCACACATCACAGGTGTGATGGCTCATACCTGTAATCCCAGCTCTCGGGAGGCAGAGGCAGGAGGAATGCTGAGTTTGAGGTTTGCCTGGGCTACATAGTGAGCTCAGGGCCAGCTGAACTACAAAGTAGGACCCTGTCTCAACTGATTGCTGATTGGTGTGAGTCACCATGCCTGGTACCAGGGATCAAACTCAGGACCTTGCACTTGCTAGGTGACAGAACCACGGAGCTAAATCTCTGGTCAAAACAAAACAAAACAAAACAAAGCAGCATTTTAAAGATTATTCTGTTTGAAATAATAAACTCTCTGAGAAAAATTAGGAAAGCAACATTTTTCACAACAGCATCCCAAAAAAGAAAGAAATCCCTAGGAATCCCATCTAATGAAGAATGTAGAAAAACTTTACATTGAAGACTACAGTACTCTGAAAAAGGAGATCTAAGAAGATACCAGAAAATGAAAAGACAAAAGAAAGAGAGAGAGAGAGAAAGAAAGAAAGAAAGAAAGAAAGAAAGAAAGAAAGAAAGAAAGAGAGAGAGAAAGAAAGAAAGAAGGAAAGAAAAATGGAAAGACATTTCTTGTTCTTGGGTAGGAAGAACCAATATAGTGAAAATGCCCATAGTTCCAAAACCATTATACATATTTAATGCAATCCCAATGAAAATATCAATAGCGCTGGGCGTGGTGACTCATGCCTGTAATCCCAGCACTAGGGAGGCAGAGACAGGAGGATTGCTGAGTTCCAGGTTTGCCTGGGCTCCATAGTGAGCTGAGGGCCAGCCTGAACTACAAAGCGAGACCCTGTCTCAAAAAAGAAAAAAAAGAAAGAAAATACCAATAGCAAGGTGGGAATGTAGCTCAGCAGTTCTGGCATCTGCCTTGCAAGTGCAAGGTCCCAAATTCAGTCCTGATAACCACAAACCACAATGCCAGGTGTGGTGGTTCACGCTTGTAATCCCAGCACTTGGGAGGCAGAGGCAATAGGATTGCTGAGAGCTCGAGAATTGCCTGGGCTACATAGTGAGCTCAGGGCCAGCATCAACTACAAAGTGATATTCTAAAATTCATTTGGGCCCAGAAGAGATCTAGAATAGCAAAAGCAATTCTGGGCAACAAAGGCAAGGTAGGGGGCATCACAATCCCTGACTTGAAAGTAAACTACAAATCTACTGTGATAAAAACAGCATGGTCTGTCATCCCAGCACTCGGGAGGCAGCCGCAGGAGGATTGCTGAGTTGAGGCTTGCCTGGGCTCCATAGTGAGCTCAGAGCCAGCCTGAACTACAAAGCGAGACCCTGTCTCAAAAAAAAAAAAAAAAAAAAAAAAAA
>PVIC010006198.1:0-11904 GCA_004025085.1 Thryonomys swinderianus | reverse complement strand
TACAAAAAAGCGAGACCCTGTCTCAAAAAAAAAAAAAAATTACAGGCGTGAGCCACCAAGCCCAGCATTGTGGTATGTGGTATTGATTGCTGGTGGGCATAAATCACAATGCCCAGTATTGTTGGATGTGGTTACTGGGGTGAATCAGGGACCTTGCACTTGCTAGGCAGATGCCAGAATCACTGAGCTAAATCTCTGGCCCACTCCTAACCTTTTTAAATGCTATTCTTCCTCCCAAGAGTACACTTTCTCTTACTCCCCTTGCAATTTAAGCAGGACCTATGCCAGGAAGCCTTTAAGACTCAGCCTTCCTCAAGCCTTATTTTGGTTCCAAAGAGTTTGAGCTACACCCACCCAGCACAAGTCACTCTGAGTAGTTCTCTTTGTCTTCACCCCCAGGCCAGGACTTGCCCTCCTGCTAGATGAGAGTTCCTGGAGCACCTAGTGATTGAGAGGAAACAGAATGTGAGGTGGCCACACCCATGCACAGAGGATATTATGCCCCCAGCAACATATAAAAACACTCCCTTCTGGAACAGAATTGGGCCAGAAATGAATAAACACTCAGTACAATCCCTGGCACTGTTCCAGAGTTTTCCCATCAACAAGTCTAAAAATAGCCATGTAGGGCAAAAACTGAAATGAAATACTCTTCACCTGGAATCCAGGTGGTGGGAAAGATTTTGGGATTTGGTGAAGGCTTCACAAACCCTCCTAGGTAGGTCTGCTGGCCCATCCTAGTTTTGGAGGCGTGGTGCAACAAGCCATCAGTTAGTTCTGTGCTGCCACCTCGTGACACTATGGTGGCTGTCCCCAGGTTGATGTTCCCTTTTGAGCAGCCTTGGTCCTCAACAGCAGGGCTCACAAGTACACTTTTCTTTCCCCATCGGTAGGGTCTGCAGGAGAGAGCAGGTGAGATGTGAGGAAGTGAGTACAGGACCCTGTGGTGTTAGTAAACAAGCCCTTCCCAGAGGTAAACTCACTGGGCCTGCTTCACTGCCCTGGCTTCTTGTCACTATGAACAAGTACTAGCCACTTGGCATTCCCTGGACTCCCAATCTCCCCTGGATACTACTCCAGAGGACTAGGCCCAGCCTTTTCCTCCAACCTGAAGATCACTTCAGTGGCAACAAGGGCTTCTCTTTAACTGCAATATTGACGCAGGAGAGTTAAGGCCTAACTCCCCACCTGAAACGCGAGTTCGTTTTCTCTAAAAATCGAAGAATGAATTTTAGGAACAACGGAGGTTTGAGTAGGAAAATTTTATTGAGAGAGAAAGCTTCTGCCTTAAGAGAGACAGAAGGGGGGCCCGGAAAGTGGGTAACCCCCCTACCTCACTTTTTTTTTTTTTGCTTTTTGAGACAGGGTCTCGCTTTGCAGTTCAGGCTGGCCCTCAGCTCACTATGGTGCCCAGGCAAGCCGCCGTGAACTCAGCCATCCTCCTGTCTCTGCCTCCCGAGTGCTGGGATGTCCCTACCTCACTTTTTAGAGGGCTTTTATGGAGCAAAGCCATGAGGTAAGGCGGGTCTGAAATAGGGGGCTACCAATAAGATTTGAAAGAAATGGCAAACTGTGACTAACCAATGGGTAAATGACAAGCATAGTTACTTCAGCAACCTTTTGATTGAATAGGGTCCATTGAGAAATCCAACCCTAGAGGGTCTTGCTTGTCAGGAGACTCCTCCAGGTGGTTCAAGGTCCTGCCCATTATCTGGGGATTTTGTAATTGTTGCATTCCAGGGAGGGGCTGGATCCAGATTTTGACATTCCATCCTGGGAGAATGAGGTCTGCTGGTGACTGCTATCTGGAAGTGTAGTTCCTCATTTATGGTGTTGACCTTTGAGGATGTCCTCTTTTTTGCAAGTCTTTCAAGAGCCGGCCCTATCTATCTGCCTACATATGTCTAGCTGGCTTTTCTACCTATAATATTATGACCACATGCACAGCAGCTTTAAATGACCCTCCTGCCAGATTTGTATCTGGAGATTAAAAACCCCCAAGGCCATGTACTGTTCCAATTTCACTGTGACACAGTTATATCAAGTTCTTTACCAAATCCTTCCCTTTGCATATGCTGGGTCCCCAACGAGGAACACCTCTATTTGCATTTCATCCCACCCAATTCCCAAATAGTAAAACATCATACTCCTATGTGACAATCGTCCTACATACACAAATTTATCTGTGACCATCACCATCCTATCCTTGACCAGAATAGATGCTAAACTATAAGGAAGTTTTGAATCTGCAGGGGACGTGATAGCCAGCAGAAGCCCTTTGGGCTGACTATTAACCAGAACACCAAAAACAGGAAGAGTGATCTTGGATCATCCTGGTCCCTGAGGCAGTGATCTGGTGTCTAAATTAGGACAAAGGGGAGGAACAGAAGTACAAAACAGCTGGATATGATGGTCAGCCCTATAATCCCAACTACTCTGGAGGCAGAGGAAGGAGGACTGCAAATTCAAGGGCACTTTGGGAAACTTAACCAATTTTGTTTCCAAAAAAATAAAAAAAGGGCTGTGTTGGGAACATGTTTTGGGAGAAATAATTGGAAGGTCAAAATTGATGAGGCCAGTGCTGGGCGTGGTGGCTCATGCTTGTAATCCCAGCACTCGGGAGGCAGAGACAGGAGGATTGCTGAGCTCGAGGTTTGCCTGGGCTACATAGTGAGCTCAGGGCCAGCCTGAACTACAAAGTGAGACCCTGTCTCAAAAAAAAAAAAAAAATTGATCAGTCCTTCCTGGTACAGAAGGACTCTGGACTCAACTTGCCTTCACCTCTGCTAACAACAAAGACTCCCCGGTGATCCCACATGCTGTGATGCTTCAAGGCAGAACTACTCCATTGCTGGTGTCTGCCCTGCCCAGAGGGATCTTCATCAGCATAGTGTCTCTAGGACTATTGGGGGTGTCTGCCCTGCCCACGGGGTTTGTTACATCCTGTTACTCTAGAGGTGCTGAATAAAAGATGTGGTGGGCTGGGGCCTGGGGTCTTTTGCTACCCAGAGTAGCATGGATCAGGCTCAAACTTAGCCTCTCTGAACCTCATTTCTGCCTACTTATTATTATTTTGCCATGTGCCGTCGACTCACAGAAGACTAGAATCTAATAAAAGGATCTAGTTACGTTCCCTTCCCCTGGTTCCCACAGGGCTGAGGATGTATTTTACTGGTAGAGTGTTCCAGGGCTCAATCTAAAGAAGGAAGAGAAATGGTGATGGTGGGGATCACCAAGTAGGAAGAGACCCAGGGCATATATTCAGGGTGAGCAGCCCCCACCAGGCCTGTAACTGCTCCCGAAGGGGCTATAGAATCCGAGCAGGTGACCTACTACCATGCTAATTCCAATGTGATCTAGGTTGGGACCAATGGCAGAAGCTACGTTGCCATTTCCTAGGACAGTAAGTACAACTATGCTAGTGCATCCTCAACCCATGCAACCTACAGACACATCTTCCAACATTGTTTTAGTGACAGAAAATCTTAACCCAACTTTCAGACTGCATGAGGGTAACTTACAGTTCAAAGATTACATTCATTCAGTGGACAGTCTTCTTCCATAAACATTCCTTCCCTTTTGCTTTCTTGGGCAACATCAAGGTGGAGCCCTTCTCATTGTGCCCTGGGGTCTGCCCAAAGTCCCATGGTAGATGGCAGATGGAGCTGCACATTACTTGTCATCCCAGGGATCTCCCTGGTGACTCATGAAAGGCTGACAATGGCAGGTCTGGGAATAGGGGTGACAGAGAAGGCCCAGTATAACCAGCAGCATCAGCCTTATGAAGGCAGATATGCTCCCCAAAGCCCTATAATTCAAGTGAGTCTCCTCTCAGATCCTCTAGCCCAGGGATGTTGAACCTTTTAGAGCTTTCAATAACAAACAGCCCACTGCGGCATACATTCCCTAGATTTGCCATTATTGCTCTAGCTCATTCTTAGGTGCCACTGAGGAGTGTGATAACTGAGGAGGGAAGCTGAAGCAGACTGCCCTTCATGACAGGCCTAAACAAGGAGTTTCCCCAAAAGCCTGTGGGGACAAGATTGAAATCTGAATTTGTGCTGGAGGTTAGGCAGCCTGCCAAGTGCTCCCACTAGCCTTGAAGCCTGACCACCCCATTTTGATCATTTTTGTCTTACTCAGTTCAGCCCATGCTGAAATACAGCAGTCTGTGAGGCAAAAGCACAGCCAGAGATGTGGTGTTTAGGTGGTCCTTGGGGTCTGTGACTAGAGCCTGCATCCAGGGACTGAGAGTCGAGGCAGACATGGGGGCATAATGAGTAGGAGAGCAGAGGAATAAGGGTATGAGAGCAGTGCCTGGCAAACCTTGATACCATATATGGCAGGACTTTAGCTGAATCAAAACAGGCCCAAATCAGGACCCAGCTCAGAATGTGTGACCTCATGCTGGTCCAAGGCTGTAAGGAAAGGGCCTCATATGTGCTTGTGCCTCTTCATATGAGCCAACACTTACAGTATCGGGGAGGAGGAACCGGACTCTATATGTGAGCGTGACAGAGTGAAAGAATCAGTAGCAGGACACAAGTTCTTCCCAAAAGCACTTTAATATACCCAGCAACCTGTAGTTCCTGCCTGCTGGCTGGGCAGAAGAAGCCAGCCCCACCTGGAGGCTCCTATAGCTTCTCATGCCCAGTGATTCTGGGAGGGCCGAGTCTGCACATATTCCCATCAGTAGGTGAGGGGCGTGAGGATGAAGAGACGGTCTTCCTCCTTACGGATCCAGCGCATCAGTTTATGGATGGCACTGACAGCTGATGCTTTAGTCCCCAGAGGGCTGTAGCACATGTAGAGTTCAAAGGCGCCTGTCACCTGGATGAGGGGGCAAAGGGTGATCATCTAGGATAGATGTCGCTTGTGGCCTCTACCCCGAACCTCCACAAAGCCCAGCCCATCCAGGGCTACCTTACCCAGGCTAGGAGGTTCTCGTTGGGGCCTGTGTAGTAGATGGTCTTGAGTGGGCGGGAAGCATTGTGGGCTCGGCTGTGCAGATACTGGTAGAGACCTAGTAGCCGCTCCTGCTCCTCTTCACTGGTGTATGGGGCCTCAATCTCAGGACTATAGATGGGGAAGTGAATTTGCAAAGATGACTTCTACTGCCTTCTCTGAAGATCTAGAAACATCTATTCCTAGCAAAGAAGACTCTACTATGTCTCACTCTCTAGATGCTTCTGTAGGTCATGACATTATCTTGCCACCACAGAAGTCTCCCTGGAAGGGACTGGTGCTATTTCCTCCCACTCCCCACGTTCAGAGACCCTTCACTGGAGAAGCCAATCTGAATCTCAGCACCCGAGAGGGTGACAAGCTTAGCGTGTAGGAATAGTGAGCTAAGATATCCTCTGGGTCAAAAAAGGGGCCAGAAATTGACACTTCTGTCCAAATCACTCACTGAGGAAGTAGGTGAGAGAAGGCTCTGCAGCCTGGGCTTAACCAAAATAATGCCTAACACAGTTGCTCCAGGACAGAGAAATTCTCTCTCTCTCTCTTTTTTTTTTTTTTTTTTTTTTGCTTTTTGGAGACAGGGTCTCGCTTTGTAGTTCAGGCTGGCCCTGAGCTCACTATGGTGCCCAGGCAAGCCGCCGCGAACTCAGCAATCCTCCCGTCTCTGCCTCCTGAGTGCTGGGAATTACAGGCGTGAGCCACCACGCCCAGCATTATATGTGGTTACCGGGGATTGAACTCAGGTCCTTGCGCTTGCAAGGCAGGCGCTGGAACCACTGAGCTAACCCTCCGGCCCCTCTCTTTTTTTCTTGACACAAGGTCTCGCTTTGGAGTTCAGGCTGGCCCTGAGCTCACTATGTAGCCCAGGTAAGCCTCGAACTCAGCAATTCTCCTGCCTCTGCCTCCGGAGTGCTGGGATTACAAGTGTGAGTCACCACACCCAGCAGAGAAATTCTCTTCCAGTTTCTTTCCCTAGGCATATTGGTCCTTTCCAGGGTTTATGGATAATGAAATCAAGAAGTGCATGCCTGTGGGGGTGATGGGACGTCTGGGTCTCTGGTGCCAGAATAAAAGAGCCCCCAACATGCTGGCCCACTCCTAGAGGGGTGGTCAGCTTCAGGACTGCATCTTATAGCTAAGGACCAACCAGGCTCCCCTTTTCCCACATCTTATGTTTCCCTGAAGTAGTGCCCTCCCTCACCTGGTGAAGAGTCCTGAGCTCTTGGACTTATAGAGGAAATGGCGCAAGTCAGGGATGCCCACTTGGGCAACGCTGTAGTAGGGTGTGCGCAGTGCCTCCCTCAGCGCCAGGTGGGCTCCACGCTTGCGAAGGCGTTCCTGGAAGCGCCGGCGGCAGTCAGAAACTGCAAAGAAGTCCTCTCGGTCAGTGGAGATGAGCAGCAGGCAGAGGTCAGTGTCAGGCTCCAGGTATGAGATGTGTGCATGGAAGAAGCCTGCTGCGTTGAATTTGGGCAGGCACACAGGTGTCCATGCCTCGCCCTCACGGAAGGAAGAGGAGGAACTGATGAGGTTAAAGAGCAGGTGCAGGTCAATGGGATGCAGAAATTGGTCCTTGCGGCGCACAAGCGCTACCAGCTGGTTGTGGGCCAATAAGATGGAGAAGACCAGGCTGCGTGCACGTGCCTGCTGCAGGCTGGTGCTTACTGCGTCTCGCACAGCTGCGGCCAAGGGGAGGCACCTCGCTGCCCCCATCAGAAAGCTGGGGTCTCGTGCCATGAGCTGCAGCAGGTTGTCAGTGATGCGCTCTGAGCCTGAAAGTAGGCGCCGTAGGTCATAATTTTGCTTCTGCTGGAAGATGTGGCTCAGCTGTGCACCAGTGAGAAGGCTCAGGATCTGGTAGTAGATGTAGAGCAGCTCCTGCGCTAGTTCCTGTGCTGACTGCCGTGTACGTGCCACTGCCACCAGTACCAGCGGGCTCCGGCGCACAAATACCACCTTGTAGCCATCTAGGGGCAGGGGACGGTGTCAACCTCAGCCCCTCCCTCAGGAGCCCTCCCGGAGGGGCCTTTCCCTACTCTGCCAGCTCTGCCCAGCCCTTCATTTTCCACATCCTCTCATGGTTCAGAGCTCAGCACTCAGCAGGGGCCTAAGGGGTAAAGACAGGAGCCACAGTGCACCCTTCCCCTGCCGTTGGCTTCACACACTGACTCCCTCAAAAAACACAAGAAACTTGGGCTGGAGATTTGGTTCAGTGGTTCTAGCACCTGCCTCGCAAGTGCAAGGTCCCTGGTTCAATCCCCGGTAACCACATACAACAATACTGGGTGTGGTACAACCACTGGCAATCAGTACCTCATACCACAGATGCCAGGCTTGGTGGCTCAAGCCTGTAATCCCAGCACTAAGGAGGCAGAGTCAGGAGGATTGCTGAGTTCAAGGCTTGCCTGGGCTACATAGGGAGCTCAGGGCCAGCCTGAACTACAAAGCGAGACCCTGTCTCAAAAAAAAAAAAACAAAAGAAACACACAAGAAACTCTTCAGAAAAACACACACTCTTATATGTGGTAACTGCTGGCAACGGGTGGGTAGGCCTTGGGATCAATTTGCTTTTTTTGTTTTTTGGGCACCTTCCCAGGCAATTCTCATCCCTTTAACAGCAGAGCTCATGTTGTGCTGCCTTTAGCCCCTCCACATCCCCATAAGGCTGGTTGGCAGTGTTGCTATCCTACACTCACGTGAGCACTTGAGGCTCAGAGAGGTGAGGGACTGGGCCTCTTATACAGCACATGCCATCCTCTGGTTTGTGGGGGTCGGAAAAATGCTCTGAAGTAACCCTGGTCAGTGGAGCTCTCCCTGCTGCCCTCTTCAGGTGGCTCACCTGCATGGATGGAGCGGATGGCATTCTTGTCTGCCTCCAGGAAGGAAACCAGGGCCACCATGACGCCCATGGTGCTGGAAAGTGCTTCTTCAGACCCATGACGGGAGTATACAGGCTTCCCCGCCTCACTCAGCACGAAGACATGCTTCTGGTGCAAGCGCCATGCCTCTGTGGGGTCCTTCTCATCCCCCTCGTCTATGCCCTCCTCTGCCAGCTCTGTAGCTGGCTGACTGGCTGCCCCAGGAGGTCCTGGCCAGTCCTCAGAGCTTCCAGGCAGCATTTCCTCCTGAAGGTCACGGGCCACACCTGTCAGCTGAGTACTTAGCTCACTGAAGTCTTGGCTGATCTGGCGTATGTCTGTAGGCAGTGGTGGGGGACACCCAGTACCCTCTTTGGGGCTGTCCCCAGAGGCTGGCCCATCCTCTGACTCAGTTAGGTCTTCATAAGAACGGGCATGGACGAACATGGCACCCTCCTGCCCGGCACCTGCAAGCCAAAAGCACTGGTGCTTAGAGGGGTGGCTGCCGGCAGATACTCTCTTCACAGCAAGTTGCTTAATGTGGTGACTCTAGTATGGCTGCCTGCCCTGATGGGACCAAGACAATCATCCCTCTAGCCACTATCTGCATAGAGTCTCTGCAATTTATGGCACATTTGTTCCTTCCCACCATACTGTGATTAAGACCCAGCCCTCACGGCAGCAGTAGCAGTGGTATCTGACTACTTCTCTCACACTTATCTTGCAGTCCATTCCCTTGCCCATCCCAGTTACACTAGCCTTTGTCCATGTGCTCTCTGGACACCCTTGACACACCCCAGCTTACCTAAGGAGCTCTGTACTTCTTGTTTGCCCGGAAGGGACTATTACTTTCCCACATGGCTGGCTGCTTGTCATACTTAAGTCCTTCGGGAAGATGTTACCTCTTTACCTGATTCCAAACCTAGACATTCCATGAGCTTCCTCATTAACTGATAATCTTTTGGGAAGCTTTCAAGCTATTGTCTGTCTCCTCAAATACAATGGTAATCCTCAAGGGCAGTATGTTGGGTGTCCACTACCTCTTCTTGTGCCTAAAGTGCTGGCTGTACTTGATGAATCTTCTCTCTCTGGGGGAAGCTCTCCTACTCACTCCACTGATGGACTCCACTAGCCTGTTGCTCCTCCAGGACAGGGATGAACCCAGGGCTTGCAGTATACTACATAAGCAATATACCACTGAATTACATCCTCAGGACCACTTTCTTTCTTTTCTTTTCCTTTTCTCTTCCTTCTTTTGTGATACTGTGGATTTGACCCAGCGCCTTATGTGTACTGGGCAAGTGCTCCACCACTGTACTACATCCCTAGGACTTGAAAATATTTTTCATTTGAGACAGGTCTAAGTTGACCAGGTTGGCCTTAAACTTGTGATTCTCCAGCCTCAGTCTTCTGAGTAGCTGGGGTTATATGTGTGTGCCACTGTGCCTGGCTCTTTTACTGATCATTTTTTACCAAATGGCTAAACAGATAGAGTCTCTATTATTATTTCAGCAGCACACTAGGCATGGGGATATGACTGCTATGTGCACAAAAAGCTCACAATCTTGTGAAAGAAAAAGATGGGCAACACATATAAATAATCATATAATAACTACTGTCCTAAAACAGAATTCAGTCAGAGCAGCACCAACCTGCAAGGTAGTAACATTTGAGCTGAGACCTGAGGAGGGGAAAAAGAGCCAGGGAAGTACACTGTAGATACTGGGACAGGAGCCAGGAAGCAAAGGTTAAGCAGCACAACAGGAAACGGGAGAGGATGTCCAAATGTAGTCCAAACCTAGCACCCCATGGCAACACTAGCACCTGACAATACCCAATAAGTGACTGAACAGATTCATGAACAAATGGAACAGAAAGAGTGTCTCAGAATCCCAGTCCCAGCTGCCAACTGGCAAGAGCTACACAGTCTGTCCGTACCTGGCTCCATCCCCTGGGCCAGCCCTGGTGTGGGGCTCTCAGCTCTCTCTACACTCAGTCCATCAGAAGGAGCCAAAGTGCCATCAGGGCAGTCACTGCTTCTCTTCCTTTGGACATCAGCAGCCATGCTTTGGGCTCTCCTATGGGGGTGAAACAAAACATCACAGAAGGCAAAGACAAAGTGCAACCAGCAGAGTCACTGGCATCATTATTATTAGAAAGTACAGAAAGGGCCAGAGATTTAGCTCAGGGTTCCAGCACCTGTCTGGCAAGTGCAAGGTCCTGAGTTAGACCTCTGGTAACCACATACCACAGTGCTAGGCGTGGTGACTCATGCCCACCAGCAATCAGTACCACATACCACTATGCCAGGCATGGGGGCTCATGGCTGAAATCCCAGCACTCAGGAGACAGAAGCAGGATTGCTGAGTTGGAGGCTTGCCTGGGCTACACAGTGAGCTCAGGGCCAGCCTGAACTACAAAGCGAAACCTTGTCTCAAAAAAAAACGGTGATAAACGCCGGACGTGGTGGCTCACGCCTGTCATCCCAGCACTTGGGAGGCTGAGACAGGAGGATTGCTGAGTTCGCGGCGGCTTGCCTGGGCACCATAGTGAGCTCAGGGCCAGCCTGAACTACAAAGCGAGACCCTGTCTCCAAAAGCAAAAAAAAAAAAAAACGATGATGATGATGATAATAATGGGAAATAAGTACTAAGTTATGATTACAGACAAAATGTTCAACTTTCATAGAACAGATTATGTATTTTTTATTCATTTTTGTTTTTTCTTTTTTTTGTTGGTGTTTTTGGTGGGTTTTTTTTTTTTTTTGAGATAGGGTCTTACCATCTAGTCCTGAACTCACTGTATAGTCCAAGTGGCTTTATGCACCAAAACACAAAAGTACATGAAATGCAAAATTTCTTAACTGTTAACAGAAACTAACACTTACTGAGTGTCGGGGTACCACCCTAAGAAGTGTATGTGGGCTATGTTATGTAATCCTTGGCAGTCTTCTATGAGGAAAGTCAGGCTAGCTATGCAGATTAAGAATGGAAATTGAGGAGCCAGAGATTTAGCTCAGTGGTTGCGCTGCCTGCCTAGTAAAGTGCAAGGTCCCTGGTTCATCAGGGTAACCACATAACAATGATATGATATTGGGCATGGTGACTCACACCCACCAGCAATCAGTACCACACCCCATAATGCTGGGCTTGGTGGCTCACGCCTGTAATCCCAGCACTTGGAGGCAGAGGCAGGAGGATTGCTGAGTTCCAGGCTTGCCTGGACTACATAGTAAGCTCAGGGCCAGCCTCAACTACAAAGCCAGAACCTGTCTCAAAAAGAAAAAAAAAAAAGAAGAATGGAAACAGTTTAAGGCACTTGCTTAAACTTACTACAAGAAGGAAGCACTGATATGGGAACTAAAACAATTCTATGCCCCAATATCTTTCATTTCACATTCAATCAACATTTTGCCATTAAAGGCTGAGTTGATCAGTAATCTTTTTATTTTAGTGCTTTTAGGCAAAGAAGTGAAATACAGCTAACAGGATTTTATTCAGGATAGTGCTGTTTTTCTCTATCTTTTTGTAATTCTTTTTTTTTTTTTCGAGACAGGGTCTCGCTTTATAGTTTCAGGCTGGTCCTCAGCTCACTATGTAGCCCAGGCAAGCCTCAAACTCAGCAATCCTCCTGCCTCTGCCTCCCGAGTGCTGGGATTACAGGCGTGAGCCACCAAGCCCAGCTTTGTATTTCTTTGAGACAGGGTCTCGCTTTGTAGTTGAGGCTGACCCTGAGCTCACTTTGTAGCCCAGGCAAGCCTGGAACTCAGCAATCCTCCTGCCTCTGCCTCCCAAGTGCTGAGATTACAGGAGTGAGCCACCAGGCCTGGCCCTTTTGTATTTCTTGAATTTGAAAATCATCCAGGCCTAATCAAGCCTTAAGATGATTGTAGCTTCATGAGATGCTATGCCTAAACAACCTAGCTAAACTGTTTCCAAATTCCTAACCCAGGAGAACCATTAGAGATACAATATGTGATTGTTTTGGACTTGTTATTGATTCAGTATATTATTTATAAAGAAAACTACATTTACATAATAAAATTTGATCTACTTTTTTTTTTTTTTTTTTTTTTTTTTTTTTT